>ML806065.1:17338-61279 GCA_009831015.1 Picea engelmannii
CATGAAATGAAGCTCCTGAATCTACTACCCAAGACTCAGAAATATTATCTACAAAAAGAATCAAAGCATCTTGTAACACATCACCTGTTACATTTGCTTCTTGATTTCTCTCCTGCTGTCCATCTCTTTGTTTCTTTGGAGCTTTGCAGTCTTTCTTCAGATGTCCTTTTTTCCCACAATTCCAGCACTCTATCTTTCCAAGTCTGGATTTGGATCTTCCCTTCCTAGAATTTCCGTGGTTTCCTGAGCCCTTTCCTCTATCCTTTTTTCTTCCCCCGTTCTCCATGTTCAACGCATTTCCTGATGTCTCACCTGTGATTTTCCATCGCATTTCCTCACTAAGGATAACGCCAACAACATCATCAAATTTTAAAGTATTTGAACCAGAGACAGAGTTACTTACAACCATGACCAAGCCATTCCAGCTTTCTGGCAATGAGCGCAGGATTAGAAGAGCCCTAACCTCATCATCAAAGTCCACTTTTACAGAACTTAGTTGATTAGTAACCATATTAAATTCATTTAAATGATCTGCAACAGGCCCACCTTCTGACATCTTCATATTAAATAATCTCTTCATTAGAAATACCTTATTCGACGCCGAGGGTTTTTCATACAATTTGGCCAACGCGTCCATCAAACCCTTCGTTGTCTTTTATTTTGAAATATTGAAAGCCACCAACACTGCCAGGCTCAGCCGTATCGTTCCTAGAGCCTTTCTATCAAGAATCTCCCATTCTTTGTCCTTCATGGCCGCTGGATTCTTTTCTACTCTGCTCAATGGTAGGAATAGATCCTTCTGATATAAATAGTCTTCCATCTGCATCTTCCATAACTGGTAGTTTTGGCCGTTAAATTTCTCGACCCTAAACTTTCCATCTTCTGACATTGCTTCCACTCGAAACAGGAACCCTCTTTTCCTGTGAGTTACCTTATGCTTTGATACCAGTTGTTAGAAAAACAGGACCACGGAGCACTAAAATAAAACAAATGTAGAAACAAAACACAGAAGACACACAATACAAGAGAGAGACATAGATTTGTGTGGTTCACCCAGTGTGGGCTACGTCCACCAGAGAAATTGACAGGTCCTTCCTTTATTATTATCCAGCAAATGAAGGGATACAACCTACAGCAAAACCCGTTGTAACTTCCTCTTCCTTCTCTCACAGTCTCCTCTCTCAGAATACAATATTCACCATCAACCATAGCCGCAATACGTTTCCCTCATAAAAGAGGGTTGCCTTCTAGGGAAAAAAACCCTAACATAATCTCTATCGTTAGATCTACGACCTTATAATGAACGATCCAGATTTACAATGAAATTACAATATACTTTTATAAGGCAATTTTTTCTTCGAGGGCTTCGCCCCTGAACCCCCATCGGGGGATACTACCCCCGAACCCCTGCTGGGGGCCTGCTTGCCCCCAGACCCCCCAGCCGGGGGGATAGCCCCCCCGGACCCCGCAAAGGGGGTACCCCCCCTCTGCACTCCCCCGCGTGGAAGAGTGTACATACTTATGGGGTGTAAATACTTCATGGGGTATAAACACGGCTGAAAGTAAAAGACCTATAAATCAGGAAGATAATCAGGCTCCACAACCAACACAACCTCCAATGAAAAACCCTTAGTGGACTAATCCTTCACAAGGATGGAGGTATCCAAACTAGCAGCAAAAAAGATTGTTTTCCCCTCCTCCCTAACCAAAAAATGCTCCCACTAGTGTTTTATCTCATCCTCCAAAAAAACCATAGTTTCTTGCACAACCAACTCCTAATACAAACAATAGGGAGGTCCAACATGTGTACAATAATGAGGTGACATATCAAGCTTATTATGTAGATCTTCAAGAGATCAAACTCATACAAGGAAATGTGTTAAAAGACCCTCCTCTCACTACTAAGCCCACAAAAAAACAAAATCTTGAAAAGGAGGATGCCTTCCCTCAAGAAACACCTCTTCCTCAACAAACCTTGAAATATCCTGAAAGGATAAACAATAGGAAAACATACACATCTATGAAGAATGAACTCTTGGGTGAGCTTAAGAGTTTGTGTCAAAACATTTCTTCTACAATCCATCAAGAATTTTCCATTTTACAATAATTTCATCAAGGAAGAATGTATGAAGAGACCTAGAAAGAAGAAGAAAAAACCTACCTACAGTCAATGTGGTAGGAAAACTTGCATAGGTTATACTTGGCAGGGTATTCATTCCCGAATGTTTAGATCCTAAAATCCCTATAGTAAATGTACACATTAATCACAGTGTAATCCAAAACACCTTGATATACTTAGGGACGACCATAAATTCCACAACAAGGGTTACCGCGTTCAGATTAAACCTTCAAGGATTATTAAGACATACACTTATTGTAGTCTAATTACTATACATGTCAACACTAAATCCTGAAGGAATATTGGAGGATTTGATAGTCTCTATTAATTCCTGGGATTACCCAACTAATTTCATAGTCCTATAAACTAAGTCTAATATGAATGGGTACCCTCTCATTTTTGGAAGGCCATGGATAGCTAGAAAAAATTCTTACATCGACTATAGGGACAGAAACATGACCATTACCAATGGTCAACCCCCAAAACAACTTGTCCTCTATCCTCCTACTCAACAATTAATTGTGGGAGAACTCCATATTTGGGTAGAAGAATAATAATAAACCCTGTAGATCTCTATTTATCCTCTCCTCACCATTGAAACATCTCTAGCCAACAAAATCTTTAATGAGGACACCTTCATTTCCAATTTTCTACAAAATTTGTATCTTGCTGCAATAAAAATTGAGGGTTTTTTTATGAAGAGGAACAACCTGAAACCTCTATCGTTCACAAATAAAATGAATGGGAAAAATTAATCACAATTGAGAATGATAATCTAGTTGTCAAAATAATAGAAATATTCCCCTCAAAACCTTTGAAAATCAACACTAATTTAACCGAGGACCAAGAACAAAAATTATTAACTATCCTAAAAAAACACACTGTAAAATTTTCATGGGATTGAAAATATATGAAAGGAAGCCATCCAAACATCTATACCCACAATATTTACATAAAGGAAGACAAAAAACCTATTAGACAAGCTTAGAGAAGGATGAACCCTACCTTAAGATACATTGTGAAAGAAGAATTGAAAAAACTATTGGATGCCAAATTCATCTATCCTATTTATGACAATGAGTGGGTCTGACCCTTAGTTATTGTTCCCAAGAAGAATGGAAAATGGAGAGTATGCATGGATTATAGGGAACTTAATAATCCCACAAGAAATGATCATTTCTCCTTTCCCTTCATTGACCAAGTACTTGTTGTTCTAGTAGGAAACAATTACTTCTCCTTTCTAGATGGATTTAGTGGGTATAACTAAATTCAAATTATCCATGAGGACCAAGAAAAGACAACGCTCACTTATCCTTGGGGAAATGTTCCCTACAAATTCCTTCCCTTTGGCCTCTTTAATTACCCTACAACCTTCCATAGAGATGTGATAAGTATTTTCTTTGATCTCATCCATGATGTTGTAGAAATATACATGGATGACTTCACACCCTATGGAAACTCCTTTGAGGAAGACTTGATTAACCTTGAAAAAGTACTAACAAGGTGTGAAGAAATGAATCTCTCACTCAACAATAAAAAATGAAATATCCTTATGAGTGAAGGGATTATCCTAGGTCACCAACTCTCTTCCATAGGGATATAAGTAGACCAAAGAAAGATAAAAATCATCAAACATATACCTACCCCCGAAAGACAAAATGATGTAAGAAGATTCCTAGGGCATGTGGGTTACTACAGGAGGTTCATTAATAATTTTAGTAAATTATCCTCCCCTCTATCACCTTGTTGTCCAAAGATATTGAATTATGTTGGACAACAAATTGTCCAAAAGTATTTGACTGCATCAAGGAAAATATCATTATAGCCCCTATTTTACAAGGCCCTATATGAGAGATTCCTTTCCACATCCACATTGATGCTTCAAACAAGGAAATAGGGGAAATTTTGGGCCAACAAGAAGACAAAATTCTATATGGAATTTATTTTATCATCAAAAATTTGTTTGGTGCAGAGCTCAATTATATAATTACTAAGAAATAATTTATTGTAGTATTATATGCCATAAATAAATGTAGGCACTATGTCACTAGATATCTAGTATTTGTGCATACATACCATGCTTGCATTAGGTATTTAGTAAAAAAACCTGATATAAATGGTAGAGTAATCAAATGGATTTTATTATTGCAACGCTTTTATCTCACAATACTTGATAAACCTGGAAAGAAAAATGTTGTTGGAAATTTTTTGTCAAGATTAACTAATAATGCAGAATATGAAATAGTGGATGGAAAATTTTTGGATGAACACCTATTTTCAATTTCAATAGAGACCCCATGGCTTGTTGATATATCCAATTATCTAGCAACATAAAATTTTCTCAATACTTCTCCTACAAGGAAACATGCAAAATCATCAAGACAAGTGTTGCCTACACATGGATCCATGGATACTTGTTCAAAGTTGGACCAGATCAGATTTTGAGGAGATGTGTAAGATAAGATGAGGTTCATGAAATTCTCCATGCATTTCATGATGATCCCTATGGGGGGTACTATGCAATAAAGAGGACATATTAAAATATATTGCAAGATGGATACTATTGGCCTACCCTCCATAGATATGCTCATCACTATATCTATCACTATGATGAATGTGAAAGAATGGGAAAACCTACAAAAAGAGATGATATGGTTTTACAACCTCAAGTATCATTGGAACCCTTTGAAAAATGGGGACTTGAATTTGTAGGGCCCATTGATCCTCCCTCAGACCAAAAGAGGCACATCCTAGTGTGCATAGATTATTTGACAAAGTGGGTTCAAATAAAGGCCATGAAAACTGCAATAGAGGACAAGGTATCTCATTTTCTGTAGGAAACTATCTTCCCAAGATTTGGATTTCCAAGAGAGACCTAAAAACTAGGGGACCACAATTCAAATCTAATCTCATAGAGCAAATAATGCAACAACACAACATACACCACAAGAAATTGGCCCCGTATCATCCTATGGAAAATGGACAAGTAGAAGTAACTAACATGGAACTAGAAAACATCCTCACCAAGACAGTAAACATGCACAAGAAATATTGGGAAAGGAATATAATCAAGGCACCATGGGCATACAATACCACTTGGAACACCACCACGTGGTCCACACCCTATGAGTTGGTTTATGGAAATAAAATTATGATTCCAATTGAATTTGAAATTTCTACATTAAGGACAACCTCCAACCTCAATTTATACCTTTCATCAACCCAAAAGGAAATATTTCAACCCTTAGTGCCTTGGATGAATACAGATAGAAATCATTGTTCCATACTAAAGTAGTTAAAAAAAAGGAATAAATGGCATGATAGGATCATAAAGAATATAATTTTCAAGGAAGGGGATTGGGCACTCCTATATGATTCAAGATTCATAGATTTCAAAGTAAAATTAAGAACAAGATGGTTGGGCCCCTACAATATTGAAAAATTCTATGACAATGGTTCAGTAAGGATAAAAACCATATATGAAGAGAGCATCCCCCTCCTAGTAAATGGATTTAGGCTCAAAATTTACAAAATACCTATGTCCAATGAAGAGTTCACAACCACTATAAAATCACACCACTTGGATGTGGTTGAGAGAATCACTACTTTCAACCCATCCAATTGACCCATGTTTATTGAAAAAAGAAGAAGAAGAGAAAATAAAATAAAATACCTAGGTGAAAACCTCCATGAGGCATATTGGACAAATCTTTGGTTGAAAACCTCCATTGAGGAAGCCCTAGATTTGAATATTAAAAATGCACCTCATCTTGAAAACCTTTACAAGCTTGATGAGGCAAGACAATGGTTAAAACTAGAAATGGCACCATTATCTTGAGAAAAAAATAGAAAAAGAAAGAAACATAGAATAATTTTGCAAGCATCCATAGTTAGCAACAAACATCAGAAAAGGAATCCAAGTACCTACATAGAAATACCAATATCAACATCAGAAAAGGAAACATGCAGATCAAGGAATAACTAGAAAGCCTACAATACTTAATATGATCTCCTGAAATATAGGTCAAAGATCTAGAAAAAGTCTGCACAACATACATCCATTCTTAGAAGACATGTTTTTATCTTCAATATCCCTCTTTGAAATCCATTTCAACAACATTCTAGAGAAAGCAAGAAATAGACACAACACAACCTTAACACAAAAAATTCAAAAATCTATAGGTGCAATATCAGATTTCAAACACTAAAAAATGATTCAAGGTAAAATTACAGCCACATTTTCATTCTTATACCACTCATTACTTCCCATCCCATCAAATTCAATCCATTCCTATCCGTATATACCATCTCTACACTACCATAATAAAAAACTCGATCATGTATTTTCATACCATCTACACCATGCATCCTCATCATCCAACCCTCATTTCATACGTTCCATATCCCACAAACAACATCATAATTTATATTCACTTATAAATCCATTCATAGAATACCTATAGAATCACATTCAATTTTGCTACAGGATTCTATAGAATCAATGAAAAAACACAATCGTCGGCAAGGTTCACTACAACAAATTAAAGAATCACTCTCATATTTCAAAATTTCAACAATGAAAATGAATTCAAATGTCTACAACATAAAAAATCCTTTGACATATCATTTTAATAAAAAAATAACAAGGAAACAACCTCTCTGTTACACATAATAGACCTACAAGAACCCATGTAGACTACAAAACATTCTACAGAAAATTCCTGGATCAACCAAAGGACATGCAAAATTGAAGGAATACTCTACAAGGACTTCTCATACTCAATACTCCAACATCATAACTCAAGACATCAAAACTAGGTACACACTCCCTAATAGAAATACTCTCTTTACTCACAATTTAATTGCAAAAAGAACCATACAAATGCATGGTCAAAAACATATATTACCTTACCCTTCATCGAGGTGGGCCTCACACTCTCATGTGGGGGAGGAGGTTTCCTAGAAACAATAAGACAAGGGGGTGGCCAATTCAGTAACGTCAAGAAAATTAAATTTTGTAGATAGAGATGCCAATAATGAACATAAATACAAAAATATGACATGGGCGAAAAAGGTGGTAATTATGGAAATGTCATATCTTCGCTGATTTTAAATAGATAGTTTTAAAAATTTCCACCTCCAATAATCACTCAATCAAATGCAAAATATCTCATGATAAAATAATCAACCAACTCATTCTCACACTAAATGATCTCTTGAGAGCACAGAGCATTTAGGAGAAGCTACAAAAACTAGTTTTTAATAGAGAACTACAAGGGCTAACCTTCCAAACTTAGTGCAGGTGGATGTTAATAGCACCTAAAAAATGAAGCTACAAATGAAGTTGGTAATTAAACCCTAAGCCCAATATTTTTTTCTTAGAGTATACAAAGATCCTATTTTTTCTCTATGCTCATAATTTATTATAAAATTATCCACATAATCACTATAACCCCATTGTTGACTCCTACAAGAAAAAACCATCTCAAGTAAGAACTTCCACTCTAATTTTTTCTTTCCTCTCCACCCTTTATCTCAACCATTCTCTGCATTACCATTCCTACTCGTTAGACATAAATAGCTATGACCCATTTTCAGCAGTAAGCTTGTAAACTCAAGGAAATTTCCTTAAAAAGAAAAAAAAAACTTAGTTAGCCATCAATTAGCTCTGTCTGAATTTTTTGTGGCTCACCTTCAGAATTTTAGTGGTCTTCCTCTATCACAAAGGAAAATTTAGGACCTAAGGATACTTTCCAATATTTTAAAACACCTACAACATAATTTTCATAAAAAAAATTTAGCTTCATTTGAAAATGGGAGTTGGTTTCAGCAGAAGAGAGCCAACATACCCCTCTAAAGTTTACAAAAATCCTGAGGTAGTATAAATATTAAAGATTCTAACTGGTTGGTTTACTTTGATAATATTAGAGGATATGATGATAAAATAGCCATGGAGTTTGCTCTCTATTTCCAAAATAAGAAGGAACAAGAGTATGTCACATTTGTCAAGGGCTTGGAGCTACATATTTATGAGGCTAGCATCAACATGATTTATAGGTTACCTATGGGCTTACCTTGGGACAAAGATGATATTTAGGAGGCTAGTGATGCCAGGAAAATCTTATTTCTTAGCTATGAAGAAAATGTAGAAGAAAAAATGGAGTAAAAAGGGAAATTTTACTTGAGCCTTGGATTGAAGTGGCCTACCATTTGCTCAAGTACATTACCTGTGAAGGGAGATCGAGTTTTATTTATGCTTACCACTTCATATTATTACATCAATTGAGGCATTATTTTCATCAAAATCCTGAAGAGAACCTAATAATTCCTTATTTCCTCCTACTTTCCCTTAGATAAATGAGTGAAAAAGGTGCAAAAAGGGAAGAAAGATGACCCGGAACACGACGGCCTCATCAAGCTCATAGTGTGTGAGGCCCTGGAAAATATAAGTGTAAAAGTGTAATGGGAATAAGTTTTGGATATGGAGAAGTGTTCCTTCTTAGATTCACAATAGTCCATTCAGGAATCAAACCTTGAGAGGGATGTGAAGGGAAAGAAGAAAGAAAGTAGAGTTGGAACTTCCAAGAGTAAGAACTCCCCAACAAAGATCAAAATAGAACCTACTAAAAAAGAGGTGGCTACCACCCTAATTAAATTAATGGCACCACCAAGTATCCCACTAAAAATAAAAGAGAAATCCACAATCCAAGGGTAGAGTAGGCAGTCCTACAGGAGGTCTAGGACTAGATCCCAAGCCACTCCTAAATTGATCATTCCCATCTCTTCCTCCATAGTAAATCTAGAAGTCTCTCCTATCCCTACAAGGATCCCATCAAGGGAAACCGAGGAGAAATAAGAAAAGAGGGAAGAAACAAAGAAGGAAGGGGAAGCAACAATCATAGAGACCAAATTGCAATGCACACTAATGGATCTGGAAGTATCCAATGATGAGACCCTTAAATGGAAGAACATAGAAAAGGTAAAGAAAAAAATGGGGAAGTGGAAAGTGGGCATCATAGAGAGCATAGAAAAGAAACTCCACCACCTACAGAAGAAGTTCCAGATTATGAAAATGTAAGGGGTAGATGACCAAAAACCAATGAAATTGGAAAATCAATCCTTTAAGAAAGAGTTACATAAGACCAAGAAAAATGAGGCCACCATATCTGATAGGGTAGATGTAATGAGGATGTCCATAGCCAAGATGGCCTAGATAAAAAAATAATTGTCGAGTTGTAGGAAACATACAAAGGACTATACACTCTTTCTTAAAGAACAATAGATTGAATTCTAGTTGGAAATTCTAGCACAACACGTTATAATTAAAGTGGAATCACCAAAGTAATTTGTAGATGTGTTCCAAAAAAGTGATGAAGAAATGAGGGCCAAGAAGTGTGAGTTTTGTTGATGAAAAGGAATGGAAGTGATTATACCAACATTTTTTAATCTCATAAGGATAAGGTGAGATAGGTGGGATTATCACCTTGTGTTTATGGCCTAATAAACAATTTCAATCAACCCTCAAGCAATAAGTAATTGGACGTGATGCTAGTTTTATATTTAAGTGTTTCAATAAAATAAAATGAAAAAATGTTGTAATGTGATTATAAAAAGATATATAAAATACATTTTTAAAGAAAGAAAATTTGAAATAACATTGTACTATAGATCCAAAAGTGAGACCAAAACCAATAAATGACTTTATTGATTTTCCATTCCAAATTATAGCTGAAGGCTTTATTTACAAACCCATGCGAGGGTAAGGACCAAAGTTAATACATAAGTATATGATGGAATTTTACGTCACAAAAAGACGACTGATGTCTTCAAAGAAAAGACCAAGACCAGAAAAACATTGGATCAACCAAGCCACAAATGTATTAGTGTCTTGACTCTGCAAAATAATTCTAATTAGCATTGAAAATTAATTCAAATATCAAATTACAATTAACAAACTATCAAGACAAATGAATGACCTTTTGAAGCATGTCAAATATCTATGTTTTTTTGTCCTTCTTCTTTCTACCTTCAATATAAACTTGATATCAACAAGAGGATTCAACTATTGTGTAATTCAGAAATGAATAAAGATGAATGAAATCTCACTTCAGATCAAGAGAAAACCTTTGTTAGAAGAAAGAGGATCACAACACAATAAAATAAAAATTGGTGCGGAAAAAAAACATAGAAGATACACAACACAATAAAGACATAGATATACGTGGTTCACCTAGTGTGGGCTACGACCACCAGAGAAATTTCCAGGTCCTTACTTTCTTATTATTCAACAAATGAAGGGATACAACCTACATCATACCCACTGTAACTTCCTCTTCTTTCTCTCACAGTCTCCGCTCTTAGAATAAAATATTCACTAACATACATAGCCGCAATAAAGTACCCTCATACAAAAAATAGGGTTTCCTTCTAGGGAAAAAATACGTAACATAGCTTCTACCATCAGATTTGCGACCTTATAATTTACGGTCCATATTGTCTATGAAATTACAATATTTTACAAGGCAATTTTCCCAAAAACATTTCTTCAGGGGCACTACCCACGAACCCCCACCAGGGGGGGCCTCCAAAATTTCTCACCACCCCCCCTAGCGAGAGACGTGGGGGGGAAAGCCTTGTCAGGGAATGGGGTCCAAGCACGGTTGAAACAAGACTTCTAAATCACAAAGATAATCAGGCTCCACAACCAACAACCTTTATTAGAATTATCTTTCTATTCTCTCCTTCCTTTTTCCCTTCTTTTCCTTCTCCTTTTAGTCTTCAATGAGGTAGTTCAAGTGGTTCAACTACCTTTAGTTATAGGGATAAATAATTTTAGTTAAGTAGGACAAGTTTATTAAATAAAGATCAAGGATAATAATTAATAATTAATATGTGGGGACCCCCTATGTACTCTTTATTATTTAGTTTTCAATACTCCCTTATTTATCCATAATTTAATATGCATACCATGCCATCTTATCATCATGAAACACATATACGTCATTGATTGATAAAGCCTCGGGATTTATGAATGGTCACCCTTTCAGATATATACAAAAGACCCATAAGAATGTGTTTCATTTCTCATAGCATGTAGTTGTTAAAACTTAAATATTCAACCGGAGAGCCATTTTTCAACCTATGTTTGTGGAGAACCAAAATTACCCCAAGACGATTTGAACCCAAGTATCCCTTTTCTTATAAAATCAATGGGTTATTTTCAAAATAAACCAAACTGATAATATTTCTATGAAATTGATGGAATGTGAACAAATGAATGCTACATAGTTGTATTTCAAAATTACTTCAACAGAATGAGAAAACATAGGAACAAAACATACTCAAAACCAATCAAAACAGAGTCACCATATATTATAATTGCGGAGAAATCACATATTTGATGGATAAACAAGATGGTGCTTGCATACCTATAAACAAATCCTTAAACTCTTGCCAAAATGGGTGTAAACAATTATCTAACCACCATGGTTGAGATTTCCTACTAGGTTCATAATATAACCTCTCCCAAGAACAATGAAAACTTCAAAAATGAGGGTAGAATATACAAGATGATGGGTTAACATCCTCGCAAATTGAATGAATGGGCATCGTCACATTAAACCGAATCGTATGCAATCATAAACCTTTCCATGTCACATTTTACCTTTCCAACGAGTTCCATAACCACCAATTGAATACAAGAGTGTGTGGAAAGTATGCAGGAGGGCCATGCACCATAACTATGCAAATATCATCATAAATTGTCATACCATTGAATGATGACCCCTTTCAACAACTAGGGTTTTCATTATTAAACCACATTTATGACATAAACCCAATGTAAATTGTTGATATATGTTGGTAGGTGCGCCCAATGGATAACATAAATCAAATCTTGGATGGAAGCCCAAACAACACTTCATACCTTTGACAAAAAGTTCATATACATATAACACATGCTATATGAAATTTATACTCTAGATTTTAAAATTATTTCATATATCACCATCTTGTATCATGAAAACTCACAAATAACCACTTTATATAGCATATAATATATTCATTTCCATGAATCCATTGTCACTTGGAATATGTATATTCAAATTATTGACCTGGAATGTGATGAGGCTTAAGAGAATGGAATAAAACCTTTTAAAATAAACATTAATTCAAAGACATAATCAGAATGTACTGTCACTATATGAGCATAGTTGCATGCAATATGAGGAACCATTTTAAAAGTTTGTAAATCATAATCTCAATCTTTCATATGAAACCAAGTTAAAGAATATGTCACAATCAAGATGGAGAAAGGAAAATGCAGATCATCCTTTGAAGAACTCACTGTCATCTTAGGAATAATTGAAAATAAACTCTTTATAGGTTTGATCTTCTAGGGGGTTCCACCTATTAATTGTATCTATCATAATAATTTTTAGTATTCCTTGCAATCATTTGTAGACAATACAATTAGTGGTGAGTTTTTGATTCAACAAGTTCTACTTACACAATATTTCCCTCCCGCATCCCTACAAATGGAGCCTAAATCCATATGTATGGGATGTTCAACTTATGGAATTATCATCTTGGATTCATCATGAATAACTAAGAGTAACTAAACTAAAGAAACACATGGACAGACTCCATATCCCTCTTTGGATCAGGGTTGAAGCTCCTAAACTAGAGGAAAGTATACCCATCCACTAGGATTTCACCTTAGATATGGATGTGGCACATATTTTGGAGGAAAAATAGGGGAAGGTCATTACTCATAAGAAAATACTCTAAGACTATTACTCTTACGCCCTTCACCACCATCGGATTTTGATAGGGAAAGAGAAAAGGAAGACTAGGAAGAAATTGAAAGAATTGTTGGGTATTATGAGTAGGGGGGAATTACTAGATATACATCATGGGACATCTAGTAGAGATGTAGGGAACAATAGTAGTAGTTCAGGGACGATAGAACACCATTTGTTTTGTGCAAGGGTGTGAAAATCCTTAAGTTTGGGGGTAATGAAGGGTCTATAAATTGTACACCCTGAGGACCATCCTTGAGTATTTTTTACCTACCCTTGTACTTAACAAACTCACTTTTTGACCACAATCAATATAAAAGAATGGATTTTTCAATGAAATGGTGAATGAATCGAGCTTGGTTAATTAGATGAGTTGTGATTCATTATTTATGATTGATTTCATGATAAATGTGTGTATGCAAGACTAACTCTAGCAGGCCGAGACACATGATGAATTCTACTCTAGTGCACTTTGAGGAAAAGAGGGATCTTGTCCCCTCACCTTATTCCATAAGAGGACAAGGCATTCAAGAATGAGATGATTGGGATCCCTCTTAGTGTAATTTTTTTTCTAAGGAGTCGGGGCCCTTGAATTGATTAACAAATACTGTCAAGGAGTTCATTTAAGTAGCAAGGTGGTCGAGTATGATGAGCTTAGAATTAAGGGTAGCAATGTTGGAATTAAATCGATTCAAAATTTGATCATTCAAAGTTTTATTCTCTTTGAATTCATTATGGAAGTTGGTAAAGGAATCATCAAGGGAAGATATGTTGTTGCCAAAGTCTTGGTTGTGGGTTTCTATCAGGGAAGGGTGCACAAGTAAGAGTGATAGGGGAGTAGTGGAAGGGAATGAGTGGGTCCACACATAAAGGTTTACTAGAGAGGTGTATGAAGGTGATCAATGTGGATTTTGGGACCGGGAAGATAGAAGGATAATAGGGCAAGTGAGTCCACAAAAGAAGGCTTATGAAAGAGGGATACCATTGTGATCAATGTGAAGTGAGTAATATAGTGAGATAGGTCCCAAAGAAGAGTTCCAAATAGGGCAGGTGGGTCCAAAAAAAAAATATTATGAAAGAGGGGTACCACTGTGATCAGTGCAACGAGAGGAAGCTACACAGACTCAATGCAGGAAATAGGGTTTCCCAAGACTAGTTGTGCAAAATTTCAACATTATTTATATTTTGGAAGCAAGAAGTAGGTTTTTAAAGGTTCCTAAGGAAAAGGGAGTTCCCTATGCTATAATTCTCTTATATAATTGTAGGGTCCAATAGTAGTACTATGACCAATATCTCAAGGATTTAACTAAGAAGTGTTAACCGTACCCTTAGTCGTACTACCTAATTCCCCAGGTACACAAGAGCATTCTTATCAAGTGTGGTGCGCGGTGCCACTATAGTGATCAAGTAGTTGAATGGATGATATATGGCTATTTTTAGGATACCTATAGGACTCTTGATATACCCGAGCATATGTGGAAGATAAATTCCATGTACAAGTGTTGTCTGATGCGGTGCTACTCAAAGGGGTACCAATAGGGGTTACAATGGTTTCCAACAAGGTGAAAACATGTGTAGTTACTATGTGTATTCTTCCCCAACCAAAATTTTACCTACTTAATGATAGATCAATGTGGTCCTTTATAGATGTTGGAACACGTCTCTAGCCTGAAATTAATTTTTTTCTAAAACATTTCCTAGGAAAGTGCTCTGATACCACTTGAAAGGTACCAAATATAGATATGTAGAGTAAGAGAACACATATTATCCAAATATCTAACATAATGAAACAAAATAACTAACACAATAATAATATTGGCCAAAATAAGATACCTTTATTATTTGAAAATCATTGTTCACTTGCCTCTTAGAGGGGGAAACCTACAATAGAGAATATCTCAAAATAAAAATGATTCCACTAGACATATTTTACAATGATTTCTACTTCTATGTATACTACTTCTATATTCTAAAGAACATTCTAGAGAATCAACTTCACAGTAGGAAAAACCTTCTAGTAATCCTTCCTACAATAGTTTTGTTCACACTTATTACATAGGACTTATTTACTAATGATGGCATTTATTACATAGAAATACATAGTATTCTATTTACTTTATTGGTTAGGGAGGTTAGGACTTGAACATGCCCTCCCCCTTAAAGAATAGCCTTTTCCTCAAGGTTTGAGATGTGGGAGTTGATGTAGAATGGTGGTTGGTTCCCACGTGGAATCCTTGGGTGGTGTATCCTCCTACTATATCACAACTTCATGAATAGTGCGCTATCATAGACGACACTTGCGTTGGTCCAAGATGGTTTGTGGATGGAAACAAATGGAACATGCTTCCTCCAATTCAAGGAGACTAGTTTGAACATGGAATTTGGATTCAATCACTTTCTTTAAGAAGGAGACATAAAAAATAGGAAGGATCTTAGAATGACTTGGAAGTGATAATTTATAAGCCACATGCCCAATGCACTTGATGATTGTATAGGGGCCATAAAATTTTGGAGCAAGCTTCTAGTAGTGGTCTTATTTGAGGGAATTTTTCTTATATGTTTGTATATGAAGAAAGCTTGATACCCTTAGGGAAAATGGCATTCATAATTATGTTGATTATCCTATTACTTCATTTGATTTTGAACTATGACCAAATTGTCTTTGAGAGTGCATAGAATGTCAACCCCAACTATAAGGGTTTTGTCACCCTCTTGGACCTTGGAGACACCTATGAGGTACGATAATATGGAGGGGGGATTTTTACCATAGATTTCCTCAAAGGGAGTCATGTGAGTGGCACCATGGTAAGTTGTATTGTACCACCATTCAACAATGAGTAACCACTGAATCCATTGCAATTTTAGTTTTGACATAAATCACCTCAAATAGGTTTACAAGAACTTGTTGACAACTTCTATTTGACCACCATTCTGGGGGTGTTAAGCAGTGCTAAGATGAAATTGGGTGCCCTGGAGCCTGAGCAATTCTTTTCATATTTAGTTGTGAAATTCAGATCATGGTCTGAGGCAATAGATTGCGACATACCATGTAGTTTAAAGATATTTTCCATGAAAACTTTAGCCATTGTGGAAGCTTCAAATGGGTGTTGTAGGGCACATAAATGAGCATATTTGGAAATTCGATCAACCAAAACAATTATGGATTGTTTATTTCCAAATTTGGTTAATATGATGATGAAGTCCATAGAGATATATATCCATACAATAGGTTGGATAAGGAGAGGTTGCAACGCGCTTGGATTTTTAACTATTTCTCCCTTTTGGTGTTGGTAAATATCATATTCAACCAAAAAAGTGCTTATGTCATGTTTCGTTCTTTCCCCAAAAAATGAATGTTTGATCTGTTCATAGGTTTTATTAAAGACAAAATGTCATGTTGTTAGTGAGGCATGGAGTTCATAAAGCACAATGTATTTAAAGTTGTATTATTTTCTCAAATATCGACAGCCTTTATATAGGAGCTCATCATTGTGCCAAGTGTACCTTGGAGATGTATTAGAGTCTTGTTGTAGTTGTTGGATCATGATAGAAATTTTGGGATGTTGGAACCATTCATAGTGAACTGCATTCAACCAATCAAATATATTATAGGAGAGTGAAAAGAGGGACACTTTCGTTTCATATTTCCTAGAAAGAGTGTCAGCTAGCATATTATGTTTTCCCTTCTTTTAAATGATCTTATAATCATTGATGAACATTTTGGTAACCCACTCATGTTGCTTGAGGCAGGAAATTGATTGTTCCAAAAAATATTTGACAATACAATGACCATTTTTAATTTGGAAGCATTTCCCAAGCAAGTAAGGATGCCAAATATTCATCGCATGAAAAGTAGCCAACATTTATTTTTCATATGTTGATTTACCTTCTTGCATGAGAACCGCAATAATTCATTTCCCTAAGGAATCACGCTCCAAATTTAAAGTGTTTTTGAAGTCGAGTGGAGTCAGTACTACAGTGGTAGACATAGCCTCTTTCAGAGCATGGAAGGTTTGATTTGTGGTCATAGTCCAACTAAAAGCATTTTAATTAAGGAGGGAAATGAGAAGGGCTTCATTTTTTCCATAATTCTAGATGCACTTGCAATTGTATCCAATTAAACCAAGCAAGCCTCACAAAATTTTAATATTCTTAGGGTGAGGCGAATCCTTCATAGCTTCTATTTTCTTTGGATCCACTCAAACACCAACATTACTAAAAATATGGCCTAAATATTCTACTTTCAAGGCCCCAAAGGAACATTTGGACTTCTTAAGAAAGAGTTGATGCTGAGAAAGTAGTTGTAATACCCAATCCACATGGGAAAGATGGGATTCAAAATTTTTACTATAAATGAAGATGCAATAAAATAAGATAAGAAAAAAACGACAAAGGAAGGGTCAAAAGATGTGATTCATGAGACTTTGGAAAGTTGATGGTGCATTACACTAGCTAAAGGGCATGACCAAGGACTCATAATGGTCGTCATGAGTAGGAAAGGAAGTATTGGGAATATCATCCTCCTTCATACAAATATGGTGATAGTTGGAACTCAGATCAAGTTTGGTAAAGAATTGAGAACCAATCAATTTATCCAAAAGTTCAACAATGACGAGAATGGGAAATTTATCTTTGATGGTAATTCTATCGAGAGCCCAAAAATAAGGATGCATGCGACAAGTACCTTGTTTTTTATTACCATGACCACAAGAGATGAATAAGGGTTGGTACTAGGGTGGATGACACTTGTAAGTAACAATTCTTGAACAATTTTTTCAATCTCATTTTTATGATTGAATGGGCCGCGATAAGGGAAAACTTTGGGTTGAAGTATACTAGGCATAAGTGAGATGGAATGATTATGGGGACCATGAGAAGGTGGGAGGCCTTGGGGGTTTTCAAAATATGAGTGGTGTTTAGATAATATAAGATACATTTCAGGATGAATGGTTTGGCAAGGAGTCTAAAAGGATAGAATGGCATGGAACCACACAATAATTCCATAATGACCCTTTTTGAGGAGTTTTTCCTTATGGTGTAAACTGAAAATCTCAGGTGAATTTCTGGTCGTGATTCCTTGCAGTTGGTATCGGTGCCCATCCTATTGGAATATCATGTATAATTCCTTGAAATCCATGGTGATGGGGCCTAGAGAGTGTAACCATTAAACACACAAAAAAACATTGTGACCCCTATTTCAATGGAAAACATGTGGGATTTCAAAGAATAATTAGCAATTTGAAGGTGCACATTTTCACAATGACCCCCACATTTCATGGAACCTCCTTTAGTAATCATGATATAATTTTTTTTTACTACATGGATATAGTAATGAGTCTCTTGATATATTCTTTGATGAATAAATTTATGGGTGTTTCCATTGTCGATGAGGATAATGAATTTACATTTCTTGATATAACCAATTAATTTAAGAGTTTGGGGAGCTAAAAGACTAGTTAGAGCATGCAGAGAGATGAGGGGTTCCACATCAGTTTAATTAGAGGGAATATTGTTATGATCTAGCTCTGGTAGCAATTTAGGAGGGGAAACATCACCTTTATCTTCAAAAATGTCCTCAGAAATGGAAATACAAATATTTTTCTCCTTACATCTGTGCCTTAGAGAGTATTTTTATCACAATTGTAGAAAACACCCTTAAGTTGGCATTCAACCATTTCCACCCTTGTTAATTTGTGGAACTTAAGAGGAGGGGAAGGAGGAGATGGATTGTTGGGGTAGTGATGCGGAATAATGGATGGATTTTTTATTTGAGTAATGACCACCTATTATGTTTCCTTGTCCCTATGAGTGGATTTAATCCAAGTCTAAGGGAGATCCATTAGGATGTGAGTACAGATGTTGTCCTTGAGACCACTAATAAATCATTCGTGGAAGACGATGTCCGACATTCCTTCAGTGAAAAATACAATTACTCAAAAGTAGTGATGTAGTCTTCAACAATACCTGATTATTTAATCTTGGTCGAATGACCCAAATGATGAGTGTCTGTGTCAAAACATTGATAAATATCAACAAAAAATTGATTCCAAGCAAGAAAACCTCGATTGGATTTTTTATGCCATTTCGAGTGCTCTAGATCTAAATGGAAGAAATCAACAAGAAGTCTCATTAAGTCATTGGTGATGCCATGGAATGAGAAATAATGTTCCATTTGAGTGACCCAACCAGTGGGGTCTGAACCATCAAATTTATTCACCTCTAATTTATGAAGATGTAGATCACGAGAAAATGAGTTAGAATGAAAATCCATAGAATGGGATGATTCTACTTCCTCTTGGTAAAGGTTCTTCTGAATAGTTAGGGCCCTTGAATTGGTTAACAAATGATGTCAATTAAGGGTAGCAATGTTGGAATTAACTTGATTCAAACTTTTATTGGTCAAAGTTTGAGACTCTTTGACTTCGTTATGGAAGTTGGTAAAGGAATCTTCCACGGAATAGATGACATTTCCAAAGTCTTGGTTGTGGTTTTTCATTAAGGAAGGGTTCATAAGTAAGAGTGAGAGTGGAGCAGTGTAAGGGGACAAGTGGGTCCACACATAAAGGTTTATTGGGGAGGTGTATGAATGTGAGCAGTGTGGATTTCGGGACTGGGGAGATAGGCGGGAAATAATAGGATGAGTGGGTCTACACAAAAGGGATTATGAACAAGGCATACCACTGTGATTAGTGTGAAGCAATGAATCTAGTGAGATTGGTCCCAAACAAGGATTCCAGATAGGGAAGGTGATTCCACAAAAATATGTCTAATGAAAGAGGGGTACCATTGTGATCAATGCGAAGAGAAAAATTTTGTAGCTTGGATGTAAGCAATGGGGTTGCCTAAGATTGGATGTGCAAAATTTCAACACTATTTCTATTTTTGCAACAAGGGATAGGTTTTTTAAGGTTCCTAAGGACAAGGGAGTGACCTATGCTATATATCTCTTATATACTTGTAGGGTCCAACAGTAGTACTCGACCCAATATCTCAAGACTCTGACTAAGGGGGGGTAATCGTACCCTTATCCATACTACCCGATTACCTAGGTATGCAAGAGTATTCTTCTCGAGTTATGTGCTTGGTACCACTATAGAAATTAAGTAGTTGAATGGTTGATCTATGGCTCATTTCAAGATACCTACAAGACTCCCAATATACCCGAGGGTACATGGAAATGAAATTTCATGCACAAGTGTTGTCTGATGCAGTACTACTTGAAGGGGTACCAATAGGGGGTTATAGGGGTTTCCAACAAGGTGAAACCATGTGTAGTTCATGCGTGTATTCTTTCCTGGCCATAATTTTTCCCACTTAACAATAGATCAATGTGGTTCTTTATAGTCCCTTTATAGCCTGAAATTTGTTTCCTAAACATTTGTTGAGAAAAGTGCTTTGATACCACTTGTAAGGAACTAAATAGAAATATATAAAGTAAGAGAACAAATATTATCCAAATATTTAGAATAATGAAATAGAATAGCGAACACACTAACAATATTGGACAAAATAAGATACCTTTATTATCTCAAAAGAACTATTCACTTTCCTCTTTGAGTGAGCAACCTCCAGTAGAATAGAGCTCAAATTACAAATGATTCCACCAGAGATATTTTACAATGATTTATAAGTCTATTTATACTACTTCTATCTTCTTAAGAACATTCTAGAGAAGGAACTTTATTGTAAGACTTCCTACAATAGTTGTGTTCACACTTATTACATTGGTCTTATTTACCAATGATAGCATTAATTACATAACAACACATAGTATTCTATATACTTTAGGGGTTAGGGAGGTTAGGACCTAACACATGCTTATTATTGGCTTGTATTATGTCCAATTACAAATTAAGAGAGTTGGGATATCAGTTTTGAAATTATCCAGTAAAATTTCAAATTTAGCTTGGGTAGCTTCTCCTCCAGCTAATGTGATTATTATAGCAACATTATATATGGGACCTTTACCATGTTTTGCATTTCCTCGTGAGTAATACTTGCATAACTCACAAATACCATCATAAGATAATTGATCACTAATCAAATCTTTTGTGTTTGCAATATATGGTATGAATATATCATCAATAGTGGAACCAACTCTAAGATTGGATGGTATGGGAATGGATTCAACAATGCCTTCATTGAAAGCATATCAATATTTGGATGGTACCTATGCCTTTCCTCCTTTAACCATTTTTCTATCAGTGTGCCAGTAATTAGAGTGGCTCTTATTACACCATGGAATATAAGGATTTAGAATCCTAAATCCTATTCATGTGTCCTATATGCTCTATTGCTAATTCAAAACACTACATATGAAATCCAACAAAGGGCATTGTCAATAATTTACCTGAAATGATCCCCTTACCATGGGTTATCTAAACTAGTAAAAAAAAAACTATTTAATCCTTTGACATCTCCTTGACAATGACACCAAAATTGACAAGTGACTTAATCTCCTTTCTACAACAAAAAGGATACTAGTCTACTTATACATTTAATATGTCAAAATAGGTGTATGTAAACTTGTAAGATATTTTGCACTATGTATACAAAATGAAAGAATATCCATTGTAGTTGATTACTAAATGCTGAAAAATGAACAATAACTTGTAACTACTACTTAATTTGTATATGTGCCAAAAATTAAAGAAATACATATTCAACAAAAGATTTTATTCCACTCTTGATATTTTACACTCTTGATATTTTAATTTATAGAATTGATGAAAACTAAATGAGAGCCAAACTGTTGTTATAGTCAATCCCTTAGTCACAAAAATTATGCATTAAATATTAATTAACAAAGAAAAAGAACATAGTTAAGCTACCAAACTCTAGAGAATGAAACAATTATAACAAAAAGTGCTTAATCTCAATAAGCAAATTAAAAAAGGGTAATCTATATAAATGACTTCACACCTGTAGAGCGAGCTCGGTCTCTATGGAATAAAGAGATAAATAAAAATAAAAAAATACAGGAACTTCAATAGAGATTTATATTTTAATCAAGAAAGAGTTTATACATAACTTCACTTCACTTCCCCTGTCGTACTAAGTTATATACTCTCTCTCTCAAACAAGAATGAATATCCCCTTTTATAACACAATTACAAAACAAATATTTTTTTGAACGTGCTTGAGAATTAGATATTCTCAAGTCTTTCCAATAATATCTAAACATGGATTCCTTAAATTGATAGGAAACAGCTAACTGTCTTAGAGAATATGAGTTGATAGGGGGAATAAATTCAATTGTTGATTATTAAATGCACATGTATATACTTAGTAACAACTTTGTAGTTGCACTACGTGCCTTTAACTGCAACGAATATTTCACGTGGTTGAGATAAAAAATTGTGAATTCAGAATGATACCTTTCAACACCCAAATCTGCAACATTAAGACACACAAAGGTCCGTAGCACAATTCAAACTATAACAATAGTCTTGTAGCAATCCATGCAACAATAATATTGTTCTTGTCGCAACTCTAATTTCATTGATTATTCAACATAAATAAATACAGAGTAAACAACCATTAATCTACAATTTAATTAGAAATCAAAGGAAATTTCTTAAAATTTATGACAAACATCACTATGAGCCTTGAATTCATGAATTGCACATAAAAATGTGTAAAATGTTATATATATATAAATAAGGAAAGTGTAATGTCCCCCAACTCATCTGAGGGACATTATGGTGCATAATACTCATAAAAATGAAATTTTTTCTAATTAAATTAATTCATTTACAGATAACTAATTTCCTATAGCTTTCAGCTACGAATTAAAACATATTTAGTTATTGCCTACAACCATTAAATATAATCATCTACAACATGTTAATAATCGACATGAAATGCAACTAAACAATTCATTACATCAACATATAAATCTTTCTCATTTACAGAGAGTTCATGCACAACAATAACACATGTAAACAATGCAACAACAAGATAAACCACTTTTCTTTAAACAAGAGTTGTGCAAGCAGCTGCTTGGGATGGACGTTCCACCCAAGCATAGACTTATTGTCCCAAATATCAATAGCCAGTCACCCCGAGCTGAGGCTAGTAATACACAAAAGAGGGTGGTCTCTCACAATCCACTCACAACTCATTGATATCTTCCTACAATTATCTTGATTTTCCACCAGCTTTGTTCCTCTTGATCTGTTCAACCCAAGGAACGTGTCATTCATTTATCAGGGTTAACCCAAGGGATATACCATACATTTATCAGAGCTAACCCAATGAATGAACTATTCTTTTATCAGGGTCTCTATGACACATACAGCTAGGAATCTCTGAGCTAGGAACTCAAGGGAACTTGCTACTAGGAAAACTACTAGTAAAACCAACAACAAACACTTGTTGTTTTAGTGCAACTCACTCAGGAGTTAACTCTTCAGGCCTGGCAACCCGACTCTTCAATTTACAACTCCAATACACTCTGAATATTCTCTAGCTTGCTTTAGAATTCGCCCTCCATGGTTAAATCAGTTCCAAGATCTCTTTCCTTCTCTGTACTTTCTCCTCATGCACAAAAACACAATGTGTAAAATTGTTGTCCCAACCCATACAAATTTCCTCTCATTTGGCTTACTGTTCTTAACTCCCACTATTTCCCCAAGTAGGTTGTACTCAATCCCCATGTGCCTAATAAATTTGTTATGTGACCAATCACACCTACTCTCTTACATGCATTCAATGAATGGATTTGGGAACACTCAATCAGAAATGACAAGGTTCATATACAAATATCAATTTTAGGAAAATGGGTTGAATTAATATACATGGGTAATTCCCCCTTGGACCCCTCTTGACCATTATCCTAGACTCTCCCCTCTCTCGTGGATTAATTCAACCCCCATCTCTTGTCCATGTCCCCTAAGAAAATGGCATCACATTTTTATTATTAAAACAATGAAATTCAATTCACATATTGCATTGCTTCGCCATAGCCACATATTATATCTACATAATAATTAATTAAACTGGAGATTATAGTGGGGATGTTACATTCCCCCTCTCGTACAATTTTGCATTTTCCTGGGTGCACACTATGTCAATATACATATATGAAACTTTACATCACAATAATTAGAAATAAAAATTTTGCAATTTAACAACTCCAGCAGTAGTTCCAACCATAACCTCTTGTTCCTCCCAACTCGTCGACCCAAGGAATGCAACATTTGTTTATCAAGGTTAACCCAAGGGATGTACCATTTTTGTATCAAGGATAACCTAAGAAATGAGCCATTCATTTATCAAGGTCCTCAATGCAGTTGGCTAGGACTCTAAGATGTGGTTTCAGAACTCTAACAACTCAAAATGGAGTCTTGTGTTCCATTTTCTTCAAAATTGTCAAAACTTTGTGGGTATTATTCCCACATGTTTTCTTCGTGCTCCCATGTAGCATATTGAGGACTTTAATAGTTCCATTGAACATTTACCATCCATGTGGCTTTGTTCTTGAGAACTTTGACTTTTTGTTCTAAGATGCATACTGGTTCCACCTGGAAACCCCCTTCGTGTTCCACCTGGATCACATTCCAATCAATTATGTGGTTAGGATCAAGCACATATTTCTTTAATAATGATACATGAAATACATTATGCACTCTCATGGATGTAATAAATGCTAGCATGTATGCAACTGGCCATATCTTTTTTTTATATTTCAAAAGGTCCACAATATCTCGATGTCCACTTCAGGAAACTTCCTAATCTTAGCAAACTTCTTTTTGCCTTTAATTTTAAGAACACATGTTCTCCCACATTAAAATCTATAAACACTCTATTCTTGTTTGCATGGTTTTTCTTCCTATCCTAGGAAACCTTTAAATTATGTTTGATCTTTTCCATCTTCTCTTCCATTTCCTTTAACAAATCCAACCCAACAACTTCTTCGTCTGCTGAATTATCCCAACTCACCAGAGTGTTACATTTTCTGCCATACAATGATTCAAACAGAAACATCTTCAATGAGGCTTGATACCCATTGTTGTATGAAAATTCAACTAAATGAATATAATTTTCCCATTTTGATGGTTGATCCATCACATACATTATAAGCATGTCCTCAATTATTCTGCTAGTCCTTTATGTTTTCCCATCAGACTCTGGGTGATAGGTTGTACTAAGATTTAAATTTAGTAACAAAATTTTATGAATATTCAATAACAACCGGAAAGACCCATGAATTGTTTGAATTCAGTGACATTCTTTGGCATTGAACATCCTCTAATGGCCTCTATCTTCTCAGGTTCAACTTATGTCCCTTTCGTTGAAATTATATGCCTCAAGTAGTGAATCTTCTTTTGATAAAAGATGCACTTACTTAGCTTAGCATACGATTTATGCTCTCTTAAAACTTGCAAAACCATTATTAAATGTTTCTCATGTCCCTCTTCTGAATTAGAGTAGACAAGTATATCATCTAGGAAGACAATACAGAACTTTTTCAGGTACTCCCTGAACACTCCATTCATTAAACACATAAAGATTGTTGGGGCATTTGATAGTCCAAATAACACTACCATGAATTCATAATTTCCATACCTTGTCTTGAATGTGGTCTTGTTGATGTCTTATTCCTTTATCCTTACTTGATGATAAGATCATCTCAAGTCAATCTTTGAAAATATTCTTGCACCTTTCAGTTGATCAAACAAATCATCAATTCTTGGTAAAGGATATTTGTTCTTTATGGTGACCTTATAAAGTTGTCTAAAATCAATAAAAAAACTTAAGGTTCCATCCTTATTCTTTACAAAAAGAATTGGGGATCCCCAAGGTGACACACTTGGGAGTATATACCCCTTATTTAACAATTCTTCAAGTTGCATCTGCAACTCCTTCAATTCTGGTGTGCCCATTCTATAAGGTGTCTTGGATACTGGGACAACTCCTAACACCAAATCAATAGAAAAATTGATGTCTCTATTTGTGGAAATCACAAAATTTCTCTTAAAACATCATCAAAATACCTTAAGACTCGATGGTCTTCTGTAACATCCCGCTCTTGCGCACACTGAGCGGAATTATTCTTTGAGGACACTTGCATGTAAGTGATCTGATTCGTTATACTATTGGTCGTTTTGATTATGATTATGAGACATTGTGGATTTGACGTTATGTTATTTTTGTAGTATTTACATCGATAGGTGCTATTGACTGGGCTTTCCTGAGTGTGCAAGACTTTGGACATTGAGGATGCCAAGGCATTGATGAAACTCCATGGACTCTGGATTGAGTCAGGGAGTGGACTTTTAGGGTTTGAATGTTGTTTAGGTGACATATGTACATACGATTATATGTTATGATGTTGATTATTATTGCTGACATGATTCGTTGATGGATGCAAGATGACGATAGCTTGTCGATCAGACTCACATTTGGAGTAGAGGGGTCACACACAACAACCAGAGACATTGAGGGAGAGGTGTGGCAACATCCCTGCCACAACCTACTTGCACTCTCGTCGTGGCTCAAACTGTAGGTTAACGATCACCTAGTTCGAGAGACCCACGATGCCGTGAGGGAAGACTGTGAAAGTCTCTCATGATGATTCTAAGGGGCCCATAACAAGGTAGGTTCCTTATTCCTTATAGGCCCTTAGTCTCCCACAAGATCACCTGACGGAGTATTGACTCCAGGGGTTTGATGTCTACCAAAATTCAGTCAAGAGGCGAGTGACACCCTTGGAGCACGTAGTGCGTCTTAAAGGGCACGTCGCGCGAATAAAATGGAAAGAGGCAAGTGACACCCTTGGAGCCCGTAGTGTGTCCTGAAGGGAACGTCACAATTTTAACTTGGTAAGTTAATAAACCTAATGCCTAGAAAACTATGCCTCCTTAGGACCTTGTCGACCTTAAAGATGGGGGTTCTCAACACCATAGCCACAAGGGCAGCAAGAATTTCCGACAAGGAACATCTTAAAGAAGAAATAGACCACTTAACAAAGGTCTTCAAGAACATTGGATATAGAGATAGAGACATCAAAAAAGCAATAGATAAGAAGGAAAGAAGGACTCATACACAGAATGATCAAACCTCAAACATTAAAGCCTTTCTTCCCTACATTCGGGGTGTCACAGACAAGATTGGCAAGGTTTTAAAAAGAAAAGAAATTATGACCTCCTTTAAACCCCTAATTACTATCAGACAAAGAATGAAGTCTATAAAGGACCCTATAGACAACCGACAAGAGAAGGGCATCTACAAAGTGTCATGTTCATGTGGGAAATGTTACATTGGTGAAACTGGACGATCATTCCAGGTAAGGATTAAGGAACACGAAGCAGGCATTAAAAAGGAACGTACCCGCACTTCTACCTTAGTAGAACACTCCCTCAAAACCAAACATCATGTTTTCCTTGAGGATACCAAGATACTAGCAAAAGAGGGTCACTACTACAAAAGACACTTAAGAGAAGCTATAGAAATAGTCAAGCACCCCAACAACATGAACAAAGACGGTGGCCTAGAGGTAAGTATCTTTTGGCACCCATTAATCAACCAAATAAGGGACCATCATGAACCAAATTAGGTATGACATCGACCTTTTCCTTTCCTTTCCCTGCTTGTTTTGGTTTAATTTGAATAGGTTCTTAGGTTTAGGGGTCTATCTAGTCTTACTACTACTATAAAAATTCTAATTTAAAACTTGTCACTATACACTTTATTAATTAAACCCTAATCCTTTTACAAACCCTAATACTCTCATTAGATATTATTACCCTACAAACTTATATTAAAACACTATCAATTCCAATAACTAGATATGACTAAAACCTGAGTGCTTAAATAGAAAACCTAAATGAGTAAGGAAACCTAAATTTCACACTATTTTCTATTTTGACACCTAACTACAATATCCACACTTAGGTAATAAGCATTGATTCTCAATATTAATACACATATGTAATCATACAATATTAATATCCTAAATCACAAATAATCACAAATAACCCCACTACATATACACTAACACTACTAAATAATTAATTAAGAGTAAAACCTAATTACCTAAAACCCTAAAACAAATAAATAATTAAAGCCTCCTATAACCTAGATTTTTATATATACTTACACACACTAATTATTATTCCACACTTAGGTAATGATCATTAATCATATGACATTAATATCATAATCACCTTAAAAATAATCACAAACAAACCCCACTACTTATATACCAACACTATTAAATAATTAATTAGGAGTAAAACCTAATAAATTACCTAAAACCCTAAACAAATAATTAAAAGCCTCATATAACCTAGATTTTTTATACTTATACATACTAATTATTATTCTCAAAACCCTAGATTTAAGTCTCATTAATTAAATTTAAGTCTCATTAATTAAATTAAATTCCGAAATTAGGGCAGCCGACTTAATTAAATAACTTTTAAATTAAAAAAATTGTCTTGCATTTAAAGTATTAATTGATAACGATCATCTAGCTCTCACTCGACGATTAGTCCTGATGATGAATCTGGATTCGGATTTGAAACGTCGATGACGAAATGACACCAACTGTGGATTATCCGAACAACACATGCGAAACTCCTCACCACAGAAACTTAAAAACAACAATAAAGTGAAGTGATGAGTGTACTATAATTAAAAGTGAATACAAAATAAACTATTTAAATAATAAATTTAATGGAGTAATTAGAAGTGGGTTAACCCTAAAATAAGGAAAGTGGGCAAAGTGACCTAGAAGATGTTTTTAAGGAAGTTACTTAGAGAGTATAAATAAGAGGCAAGGCTCTCTCGTTTTTTATTACACTTGAGAATATTGAATATATATAGGTGTCTGAGGTAACCAAAGGATATGTAAGCTGAATTTATGAGGGAAGGTGAAAAAAAGAAGGCCGGAATTCAAGGAGGGATACATTCTTTTGATGATGCTTTCTAAGGTATGTTATTTACAGGTCATCTCACTATTTTCGAAATAATTTTTTTTCTAGAATGAATCAAACCGTGAAATTGATTTTACATTGAGGAAACATATCCAAGTATCTTTGGTAAAAAATTCATCTTGTGGGTCATTTCATTTTTGGAGTTACATTCCGTGGAAATTAGGGTTTGTGGCTAGTCCTGAAACTAGTCTAAAACATGTGTTTCGGGTAAAAACATCATAACTTCTTCATAACATATCCAAATTCAGTAAGACCACATTTTTTTGGTTAGAGCATAGTCTGTATTAGTCTATGTAATAGTTTCAGATCAATTCAACAAATATTACGTGTGGGGCATGCTCTACAAGGTCGCTCTCTAGAATAATCCAGAATTCAACAAGGTATGTCATTTTTTCTATAACTCCTGTTCCAAGAGATTCCAAGTAGTGACACCTGGAGGAATTTCATATAACAAACTAAAGAACATTGTGTATCAGTTTCAGATATTTATTCATTGCAAGTATAAATTTATGATTATTTCAAGTTAGGGTTGTTCACTAATCCAAAACTAGTCATGCGAGACTAAAGAAAAGTTTGATGAAAATGCTAGTCTCTTGTTGTTAAAGTTAAGGAAGGTTTGCAGGTATGTGATCATATACACTAGGTCTATTACAAAGTTACAAATCAGAGTTGGATGATGAAATTGATGAGGGAATTTGGTTGAGGTACATGTCGGGTACATGGTTGAGAGAAGTAATTGATGAGTTGGCAAATACATGAGGTGTATAGTTGATGATGTTGATACATATTGATGAGTCATAGTTGATGAGTGGTTGATACATGATTGGTACATACTTGGTACATGGTTGGAGGAACTTGCTAGTAGTATTGTTGACACATGGTTTATGGATGATGTAGCATACTTGTATTATTAGAAGCACATATTGATCTTGGTGATAATTATGAGTTGTTGTGTTATGCTTGGTTGATGCACATCTTTGAGAGTTGTCTTGGTGATTGATATTGGTGAGTAGATATGATTTGGTTGATAATATTGATGAGACATGTTGTTGTGATAGGTTGTTTGGACAATTTGTTTTGACGGGTTGTTGTGATAGGTTATTTGTGCATGTTTGGTATATGGTTGATGCACTTGTTCATGGTATAGGTTGAGGTACATGTTGGTGCATGATTGATGCACTTGTTTATGGTACAAGTTGATTATAGGTTTTTTAGTACAGGTTGGTGCATGGTTTATGCACTTGTTTATGGTACATGTTGATTACAGGTTGAGGTACAGGTTGATGCATGGTTGATGCATGGTTTAGGTTATTGGTACAGGTTATTTGGTGTAGGTTGATTGGTACAGGTTTACAACAGTATATCTCACAGCGATAGTATGACAGTGGTTCCATCATTCTACTTATACATCAGGGGATTGGACGGGGAAAGGATAGGTGGTTGTAGCCACCTTCCAGTTGTATCCGAAGAACATAGGGGGTTGTAGCATCCTTCTAGTTGTAGCTAGAGAATTTGGGATTTGGAGCTTCCCTCAGGTTGTATCCTGAGAAACTAGGGGGTTGGAGCCTCCTTCCAGTTGCAGCTGGAAAACAAACGAAGTCGGTGCTTCCAATGAATGTACTTCTTAAATACATATAAGAAAAAGCATTATGTGGTTTTCTCCCTCTTTGGGTTTCCACGTAAAACAATGGTGTATTGTGTATGTGTATGATTGTTCATTTGTTTATTTCTTATTTACTCTGCAGTTATTAGATTATAATGATACATTGATATAACACTTGGATTATATGGTTAAAAGGGATTAAATTTCTCTATTACTGATTCACCCCCCCTCTCAATAATCCAACAAAAGATATGGAGATTGGATCCTCACTAATGTTTCCTGTCACCAAGGTATGCATGAGGAATGACATTGGATTGTCTCTCATGATCGACACTTTCCTTATTTTGTCTTGTACAATCCTACCTGTGGTCTTATCATATGTGACCTTCTTCAAGTTGGGCACGTTGCTTTCTTTGAATGGGGTACAAATACCTAGAACTAACCCAATAAATTGAGTATGTCTGCTAGCACCTGTTATTGATATCTTTGGGATATCGGTGTCCATTGGTGATGCGTCATCATTCATTTCTTCTTCATCCTTATTATGTTGCTCCTCTTCAATTGCCTTTTTTGTGGCTTTATGTGTTTCCTTCAGTGCTACTTTTTTTGTTGTTGGTTATGTTGTAACTCTTCCAGCTGCTACATTTTTTTCATCTTCTTTTTCAGCAGCTGCATTTTCTTCTTCTTCTTCTTCTTCTTCTTCTTCTGCTTTTTTTGTTACTGTTGCATTAGACTTATATGTATCTTTAGCTTCATCAATTTTCCTCTTCTTTTCGGAAACATCATTCTTATTTTTTTGGAACTTTTCCTTCTTTCTCCTCTTCTTGTCTTCTATCATCTCTTCTTCTTGCCTGCTATCATCTCCTCTTATTTTGTTGATCATGATTGCACAAATGTAATTGCCTTAGATGCCTTCATTGTCGCTTCTTCTTCTTCTTCTTTCTTCATGGCCTCCTCACAAGATCTTTCTTCATTTGTGATTCTCCCGATGGGTTTGAATTTTCTTTTGGAAATGACTTCAATGTATGTTCTGGCGCCACAATGTATCTCCTCTTCTTCCCATGTGCTCGAAGTGTATTCCAAGGGTATTTTGTACTTGGTGAAGTGTTCCTTGACCACCGTTTTTGGGTCGTGCCTCCTAAATCTCTCTTCTCCGAAGTGGTATGAAAGAAATATATCCACTTCATCTTGGGATTTCTTGGTACTTGTAAATGAGTAGGCATCGATCCATAATAGGAGTAGGGGCCATACAACTTTCTTATCCCGATATAGTAGTTCCTTGACTCTGTTGATCACTGTCTAGTAAGCTACTTTCTAGTGCACTAATTAATTTGGGACAAATCGAGGAAGCAAATGTGGGGCTTTCATGGATCTGTATATTTTGATATAAGTGCCATGCTCCATCAAGTACCCATATCCTATTCTCCTAATTGTTGATGTTTTGGTAGCATCAGACAGGTACTTCCACATAGGCATGTGTTTTGCATGTGGAAGTAGTCGAAAATATTCTAATCTTGAGTTTACTTTAGTTAGAAAGAATTAATTAAAGTAAAATTGTATCTATTAGTGAATTGAGTTATTTAAGGACATGCTTAACATGCAGCATGTAATCTAAATCTTAAGTGGGTGTGAGAAGTAATCTCAACCATATATCACTTTGAAGTTTAGAAATAAATTGTAACTCATGATTATAAAAGAAAGAATGGGGTATAGGAGAAGTCACTTTTGAAGAAAGGTCGAGGTCAAGAGACTTTGGTGAGAGACCAAGGTAGGGACTTGTGTGAGATACACTTGTGAGAGACTTTGAGAGGAAGTCCCTTGGTGAGAGACCAAGGTAGGGACTCGTGTGATATACACTTTTTAGAGACTTGGTTAGAGACCAAGGTTGAGGATAGCAAAGAAGGACTTTTTCTAGAAAGGGGTGTAGGAGAAAAGAAGGACTTTTTCTAGAAAGGAGTGTAGGAGAAAAGAAGGACTTTTTCTTACACTAGAGTGAGGAGATATCGCTGGTTGGGTGAAGAGAGTTCATCAAAGTATTGATGAGAGGTTTGGATCACAAAGGACCTTGATTCAATAACTTGATAGGTGGAGAAGTACTTCCATATAGAGGTCATACAGGTCAAGGAGGAGAGAGAGAAGAAGTAGCCACAGGTGGGTTTCAAAGGACAGAGACCAGAGGGAAGAGAAAATTCGTATGAAGCTTGTTGTACAATCTTTTTGTACACATATGCGGGTCTCATAGAAGACATGTGTGGATATCTGTGGGTCATAGAAGGGAAATGCGCGGACATCCAGGGGCCAGAGAAGGGAAAGCCATGGATGCATTGGGAAATGTGCTAGTATAAGGTTGTATAGAATCACAGAAGTTTCAAGGTTTGCCTGCACTGTACAATTCTCTTAGTGGGCCATTATCCGTGTTACGGGAGCCCTACTTTGACCTTAATAAAAACATCATTGGATTGGTTTCCCCTCTAGGGTTTTTCGAGAGGTTTACTCGAATCTTGATGTTATTATGTGCTTAATTTGGTTTCCTTGTTTATGCTTCTTCTACATATTTTGTTGAGTAACCTAGTTGTGTTTTGATTTAGTAAATATATGTTTCTTAGAATTAACTGTCTAGTGCTAGGTTGAAGGAAAATATCGACATGGTATCAGAGCATACCAAGGGTTGAATCTGCTTCATATTTTTCAACATGGTATCAAAGCCGAGGATTTGAAGGAAAGAGGGAGAATTGTATCTAAAGGGAGGAAACCAAGAGGACAGATCATATCAGGTAGATAACCAGTAGAGGAAATCAAAGGACATATTTTCAAGGAAACAAAAGTATTGGGTAGAACAGGTGTTTTTGTAGGGGCATCCATGAGTCACTGTGTAGATAGGCACGAACATTTGTGGGTCACAGAAGGACAGGGCATGGATATCCGCGGGTCAAAGAAGGAAAAATCACAGATAGGCCATATAGGACAGTATAGGATAGTTCTAGCAGAGGTTTATCGGATCAGATCTTGAATATGGGGAACACATGGGAGCAGAGAAGGATTTTTTCTCATCTACTTGAGTCATCTACTTTGGGGAAAAGATGGAACTTTTCTCAAGTGCTTGAGCCACAAAGGAAAGTGAATCAAAGGAATATCATATGCATGAAGAAGGAAGTTTATCCAAAAATCATAGGATGACATATTTATTAGATTCAGTGACTCACAGATAGAGAAAAGAAGGATTTTTTCTCAAGGAGATCTAATAAAGGGGTGAAGAAGGAATTTCACCTAGAGACCTAATCATTCCAAAGGAGAAGAGAAGTCATAGGAGCAACCAGAATAGCACCATGAGAAACATAGAGATCTAGTGGCAAGGATAGATCTAGGAAACATAGGAGTTGTAGGTACATGATCGTACAACAACAATAAAGGTTCTTGGTTGTAGGTGTTGGTTATTTCTCAGTGGATAGAAGATCACACATAATGAGTGAGTACTATCTCATTGAGTGGATGAAGAAGGAATTTCATTCAAGTGTGTAGGGAAAAGTTCTAGGAAAGGAGAAAGGGGCAGCAAGGGAGATAGTAGTCAACCAACAAGATCGAAGGACTGATCTTAAGGTTTGTAGAGCTTGGCTATTTGTTGATTTGTATTCCTTGGGTGACCCATTATCCTAGGATGGGAGCCTGTAAATGGATCCAAGAGGATCTTAGATCATGGATCGATGTCAGTGGCATATAACAGGGAGAAGGTAGCTCATAAGGTTAAGCAACTCAGGTGGAGTCGGATTTCAATTTCAGGTGGGAAGGAGCATCCTTCCAAGGATTCATGGTACGAGATGTCCATGCAGGATGCCCATGAAAAGGATAATTCTAGGACCATGTTCAGAGGTAGTGAGTCTTCAGAGACAAGTCATACCATCATGGCAGGGATATATTTTTTTTTAGAGGGAGTAGCCAATCAAGTGTATTGGAGAGCATGCATGGTAGCAGATCTGGTAGCGAAGATAGAGAAAAATCCAGGTGGGAGAAGTACCTTCCTCACTAAGAGGGAGTGCTGATGTTTTGGTAGCATCAGACAAGTACTTCCACATAGGCATGTTCTTTTCATGTGGAAGTAGTAAAAATATTCTAGTCATGAGTTTAATTTAGTTAGAAGGAATCAATTAAAGTAAAATTGTATTTATTAGTGAATTGAGTTATTTAAGGACATGCTTAGCATGCACCATGCAATCTAAATATTAAGTGGATGTGAGAAGTAATCTCAACCATACATCACTTTGAATATTAGAAATAGATTGTAACTCATGATTATAAAATCAAGGTTGGGGCATAGGAGAAGTCACTTTTGAAGAGAGGTCGAGGTCAAGATACTTTGGTGAGAGACCAAGGTAGGGACTTGTGTGAGATACACTTGTGAGATAATTTGAGAGGAAGTCACTTGGTGAGAGACCAAGATAGGGACTTGTGTAAGATACACTTGTGAGAGACTTGGTGAGAGACCAAGGTTGAGGATGGCAAAGAAGGACTTTTGCTAGAAAGGGGTGTAGGAGCAAAGAAGGGCTTTTGCTTACACTAGAGTGAGGAGATCTCATTGGTTGGGTGAAGATATTTCATACAAGTATTGATGAGAGGGTTGGATCACAAAGGACCATGATTCAAGGTATTGATAGGTGGAGAAGGACTTCCATCTAGAGGTCATACAGGTCAAGGAGGAGAGAGAGTCATATGAAGCTTGTTGTACGAGATTTTTGTACACATATGTGGGTCTTAGAGGAGACAGTCGTGGATATTCACGGGTCAGAGAAGGGAAAGGCATGGAAATTCATGGTCCAGAGAATGGAAAGTCGCATATGCATTGGGAAATATGTTGGTATAAGGCCATTCAAAAGCAAAGGAGTTTTTAGGTTTTTCTGCAGTATATAATTCTCTCAGTGGGCCATTATCCCTATTACGGGCGCCCTAATTTTACCTTAATAAAAGCATCATTGGACTAGTTTTCCCTTCGGATTTTTTCCATGGGTTTACCTGAATCTCGGTGTTCTTATGTGTTTGATTTGGTTTGTTTATGCTTGTGTTGCATGTTTCATTGAGTAACCTAGTTGTGCTTTGATTCAGTAAATATATGTTTCTTGGAACTAACTTCCTAGTGCTAGGTTAAAGGGAAATCTTGACATGGTATCGAAGCATACCAAGGGTTGAATTCGCTTTAGAATTTTCAGCACTGATTACAACCAGTGCTTTGTCGGTCATACATGGGGTTGGCGTGCAGAAAATAAATCTATACAATGGGGCTCGATAGTTCTCGTATATCTTGTGATACTCTATTCTATACTTATGCTTACAGAGCACCTTGCAGTAGATATGGATGGTTGGGTTGGTCAGTTTCCATGCCCAACCCATCTTTGGGTATTGATGTGGTACACATATGATGTCTAGGAGATATGAAGACATGTGGAAGTATGAAAAAATTCTTGGTTGGGATTTCTTAATTGTTGTGATGGCTTCTGCTAAGTTTGCTGACAAAATTGCATCTTAGTTGAAGGACGATCCTTCGTTTGCACAATAGTGAATCAGGGGAATATATGAAAGAGGAAATTTGGAGGCATCTGGTTCTTTGTACAACCTGCATAGAATGGCCACCATGTATTGATATGGCTTCCTTAGTGTGGTTGTAGGGTATTCACCAGTTCATATGATCTTAAACTATATATCTGGTTTGTACCAAATGTGGCACAGGTATTTGGTCGTATGCTTGAACCCATCGATAAGTCTGTCATCTTGCTTTCAGGTTCCTTTCTCTAGATGGTAACCTTTCGCTAGATCTATGGGCTGTAATGAATCTATAGGATATCCCCTAGCATTGCAGATGTACTTGTTCCCAAGTCTACATGTTTAAGGATCCAGGCAATGGCATCAACATAGGGAAATACCACAACACAGGTTCCAATCTATGTATCCAATATTTCTCGTTATTCTTGAAGATTTTAAGGTCATCTTGGTCCTTAGCATCGACAAGGAAGTTTTGTTTCTTGAACATTTGATAAATGTCACCCCATTTGAGCGAATCTCCCCCATTTTCTAGGAATCTCATTGTGTCTTCATACATGCAATGTCGAGTTCATCTTCATGTTGGCGGCCACTCTTGAAGGCCTCTGTGGCAAGTGCTTTGCTAGTTCCCTTCTTCCTTGGAGACATTTATGAACTTGTAAAGCATAGATGAAATTAGTTCAAAGACAAAACCAAGCAATGAAATGAGGATGATCAGATTAGGAGTTGTATATGCATAAAAATAAATCTATTTAGGTAACCCATGTGAAATACCCAAGGATTCGTTTGTGTTGATGTTATGTGGGAGATCGTCATTACAAGATGATAGTATGATGAAACGCATTATGGAATTTTGAGATTTAGTGAAAAGGTAATGGAACAATATAGACATGTTAGTTAAATGTTACCCTTACTAATGGCTGAAAAATTTGATTCTTCCCCAACTCGAAACTCTTACCACTCATTGTTATGGTGTGGAGTAGTGTAGTTATCGTTGAAAATGAAGTGATGAACTTCCGTAGGTATTGTGATGCCCCAAAAAAACTTCTAATTTTAGTGAAATTTGTAGGAACTAGTCATTTCATGATGGCCTCCATCTTTGTGGGATCTATCTTTAGCTCCCCTCCATTGATCACATACCCCAAACACACCAAATATTGCTGAGAAAAACACCATCCCTTGAGATTGGCCAACAATCGGTGCTTCTTCAGAGTCTCTAACACTTGCATAAGATGTGATATGTGATCCTCTCATGTAGCATTATAAACCAGTATATAATCGAAATAGACAACAAAAAATGAATCTAGATAAGGGCGTAAAACATTATTTCACATTCCTTTATATTGGCCAACAATTTTTGCTTCTTTGGAGTCTCTAACACCTGCATAAGATGTGATATGTGCTCCTCCTAGGTAGCACTATAAACCAGTATATAATCCAAATAGACACTAAAAAATGAATCTATATAAGGGCATAAAACATCATTCACTAGTCTCATAAATGTAGCCAGTGTGTTGCATAAACCAAATGGCATAACCAACCACTCATACAAACCTTTCCTTGTATTGAAGGCACTCTTCTAGGTATCTTATTATTTGACTCGTACATGGTGATATATTGATTTAAAATACATCTTAGTGAAGTACTCGACATGTTGCAATTGGTCCAATAGATCATCGATCCTTGGCAGAGGGTATTGATTCTTCAGTGTAATCTTATTCAATCCCTGTAATCAATACACATTCTCCAAGTCGGGGTACAATTATGATGGGTGACCCACAAGGTGAGGTACTTCGTCAAATAACACACTGCTCCAAGAACTATTGCAATTGTTTCTTCACTTCATTTGCTTCTAGAACAGACTGTCTATACAACCCAATATTTGACAATTGGGAGTTCGGAAATAACTGTATTTTGTGCTCCACATACCTCTTGGGTGGTATCCCTTTAGGCTCCTTGAACACTCCTTTGTATTCATGTAGAAAATACTCCAATTGATTTTTTATCTCTTTAGAACACCCCTCCATGGATTCGTTCACTCTCGTTAACTCAACATCATACTAATTCTCTCTTAAGAAAAGAAAAACACATTTATGACTAGAACTTATCAACTTTTTGGCTTGATTGGCACTTACCAGTGAGACATTTGACTTGACTTTATGTGTGTTAATGATGTAAGAATTTCCATCCTTGATCATTTAGTATTGGTTGGCTCTCCGCATGAATATTGGATCCCTCATATACATGTAGGGGCTTCCAAACACTAGTCCACGTACATCAAGGGGTACCATATCCAATTCCACTTCATTAATAAAATCAACAGTTATAGCAAATTTAATCTTATAGTATTTTGTTACCTTTATCTTTGCATCCTTGTTTACCCGAACCAATGGATAGGGGCTAGGATGATTGTGAACCTCCAATCCAATCTTTCTAACCAAATTCATTGTTGTGGTATTAGCCTGTGAACCAGAGTCGAACATAGAATCTATCTTTACCTTCTTGACCTCAATCTTGATGTGGAAGAGCTTGGTCATGTTCTTCTTTTCCTGGTGATGAATGCTACTCAGATTCACCTCCTTCTGCATAGATGTGCAAACAATATTTTCATCCACATTCGATCTACTTTCAACCTGATTGCTTGAATATGTGGCTAACAAAATCTTTTTCTTTCTGTCCTTCTTGTGGTTCTTGGGGTTCGACTATGGATGGAGTTTCCAACATTTTTCCTCAGTGTGGCCATCAATGTTGCAATGATTTCAATGGTTGTTGGGATCTTTGGACTGATGTGTAGTGGTTGTTGTCTCATTATATTTACCCCCTTTCCACTTCTTATTCCACTCCTTGTAAGCTTCCTGATTTATTTTCTGCTTCAAACCACTTGGATGCCCCTTCTTTTGGCCTATGTTTTCCAGGTATTGTTCTTGTACACACACCTCATTCATTGTCCTTGTCTTGAAGAGAATCACCTGATTTCGTAGATTAATGTGTAAAGCTCCCAAATACTTGAGGAGTACATCTGGGTTCTTGGGAGAGATACCCAACATGATGGCCATCTTTCTAAACTCAATGGTATACTCATGTACACTTTGTTTCATTTTCCCAAAGTAGTGCCATCGGATCCATTAGTCCTATACATACTTGATAGGGTAGAATTGGGACTTGATGAGGGTTTTGAAGTCCTCCCACCTAGTTATTGGCAGATCATCCTCCAACCTAAGTGTTTATGTATGGATTCCACACTAGGTTAAAGCATGGCCCTCTAACTTGAATCTAGAAAATGAAATATTCAACTCATCATCCGTATGGTGAATGCTAAAATAAACTTCTAGTTGTTGCAACCAATGATTCAGTTTTAATGCATCGATATCACCTTGGTATGGATTTATGTCCACTTTTGCTTCCATATTTAATAGGGGATGTGAAGGATTCACGACACTCGAACTCGTCTTCTCTTTCTCGGATTCTTTCCATGACTCCTTTCATGAGTCTTCCTAATCTTCTTATTTCTCCTATGATCTTTTCTTTGAGTTAGATCATCCATCATCTCTGAACTGTATGAGCTTGCTTGCTAGAGTCACTGTGAGAAGGTTCATATTGTGACTAATGTCATAAAATCATGCTTCCAACCATTGAAATCTCTCTTCTGCTCGATCTTGAGGGTTATTATGAATAGACTTATTCACCATGGCTAGGGTTTATGTGACTTCTCTTTAAGTAAATTCATGGATCCTGCAACTTCCCACAAATACCCAAAAGAAAAACCTACTTTGATACTAATATGATCTATAAACTATCATGGATATTCCACTTGAACAGTTTTCCACAACATATCTGATAAATAACTAAAATATTTATTATTAAGGTTATTTTTCCTTTAGATTTCTAGAATATTTAGTTACTGGATTTTCTACTTATGCATGAAATAGATAAAATGCGGAAAATAAAGAACAGTAAAATACAATCACACCATCTACAAATAAACACAATATATGACCTAGGAAACCCAATATGCTTAGAAAACCCAGCTAGAAGGTCAGGTTGATCTTCTCTCTTTTCTTTGGTATAGAAATGATGCAAGTACAAAGAAGAGGCACTCTCTATGGAGTTTCCTTTGACCTTTGGCCCATGTGTCTACTACAAAATCTCTCCTCATCTATTATTCTCACACAATACCACTCTTTGATGTTTTTCTCAACTATTGAACAAGATACAATGAAAAATATTGGAACCCCTTCTCCTCCTAGTGGCTCGTTATTTAACATAGCCCGATAGCCATCTAGGGGTAGGGTTTTGACTTCCTCAACCTTCAATTGTGATAAGATTTTGGACCTTCTAGAATATTCTTAGAAAATCCACTATGTGGCTAGCCCCACATGTCTAATTAATGGAGGTTGTCATGGCATCCACTCACACCATGGTGATCAATATGGTAATTCATCATGTGGGAGGCATAACTTTCTTATACGAACTTTGATTGATGTATGATTTTCACTGTTGGAAATGTATCGGTGTGTAGAATATAGAATCTTCCTACATAGTAAGGTTTGGACCAAAAAAAGTGTTGTTTGATGCCTCAAAATGGCTTCGGAAGATTTCCAATGATTTTTTGGATGCAAATTTCCAAATTTGGACCAGCCGCTGAAATGGCCCTACAAGTTGATTCCTGCAAGTTTTGCACCCAAAAAGTATTAAGATAGATGAAAAATAATACAATGAACCACTCCGGATCAGTTTGATAAAATAGATAGGTAATATTAAATGATATTCTAGAAAACAAATAGAAATAGATAGGTAATATTATGTAAAAACAAATTGTCAGACAAGATTGAGTTCAACATTTATTCATTTTCCATTCAAATGTAATACAATATTGTTAAGACATTTATTTGTACAAAAATTATGAAATCAATGTAGTGTGAAAGGGAGGTCATTTGATTCTTGATTCATTCCTTCGTTTCACCATTAGTATTAAAATTCTATGTAGTATCATGCATTTACTATGCACAAAGTTAGGACGTTGACTTTTAAGCCGTGTCACTTCACCCGCTGCCAGATCCCCCACTTCAAAACTTAATCATAACTTCAACACAAGTTGAAACATAAAAAAAATGTATCCTTGGATGTGTCACTCATTGAAGACATGCAAGTGACGAGCAGTTTAAAGAATAACCCTTCTTATTAAATTTTAATATACACCTTGCACTTCTTCAAAAATGGGTAAAAATGAAAATGATAGTTTTTTTGGATGGCCATTTTTTTAAGGCACTTATGTAACATGCTATGAGTCTTTTGATGCATTGTGGCGTACTCAATTTTGATCCTTGGTCGCCTTTTTTTTTTTTCCTTCCATGCAAGCAATCATTTACATGTAATATGGTTCTCAAGTATGTCAACACTTTTTCCTTTTGTAGTGAAGTTTGACAGTAACCAGTTTTGAAAATTTTTGTGGTCTTAATTTTTGTTGCTACGACAACTAATTAAAGTGGGATAAATTTTGTAATTGAAATAAATTAGTTAAGGATTGTGGTTACAATCATTTTTTCCGTGTTCAACATGTTTAAAACTTCAATGATAAGGATGATATCTTAAGTTTAGATTCATGAAGAGTATTAAAATAATACCTTCATCTGCAACCACCTTATCTTGAAAAGGAGTGCCTATTAAAAATGTATTTTGGTGGAAAGACGAAATCATTGGCAGGATGTATATTATTTTGTTTGTTATGGATGTAGACATGTTTGGCAATGTCCAACAAGTCCTCAGTTATATTTCATTCACTAATAACATGTTGAGCGAGGGACAATCATCAACGGATTTTTTTGCAGGATTTCAACCAGATCACAACTAATTAACCCAATATTTGGATATGGTAATTTGAAACTTAATTCAGTCGGTGGAAGAACTGATTATAAATTTGTATCCCATAGAGGAATATTTTGCAATGGATTATAATCTCTCTCTTGGGCATTTGTAATCTTCGTGTTTTTTATCAACAAGAATATATGTTTCCATTGTCTCGTGTATGTGTCCCTTCTAAGGGTTTTACAATGTAAAATTGTTGTGTCTCTTGTGTGATTTTTTTTCTTTCGCTACACAACAAATGGTATCAAAGCTTGAGGAAAGGAGAGTTCATTTGTTGGTCATTTGCATGCATATAAGAGTTGAGACCATTTGCAATGAGCTCATGTATAGAGAAGGAAGTAATCTGGTTGATTCTCATGCAGAGGAGCAACAAACACCATACATGCACAAATTGAAGTCGCAATCATGGTTTTTGGGTAGACACCCTTGTTGACAAGCAACAAGACCATCCACGCATAGTTTTGGAGCCGCGAGAATCATTGGGGTTTTGTTCAAATTGGTGACTAAATTTTTTTTTCTAGTGGGTCAAACATGATTTTGTATGGAATTGTTTATTCTAGATCTATTTTACAATAAGATATCAGACATAGATTTCTTATGGTATATTTGGTAAATATATGAAATCAAACTTTGAATTCTACAGATCATCATTGAATATTTGTTAGATTTTGTTCCTTATTTCCACAACGCATAAAATGGAAAATGAATAGAGTATAGGGTTCAAGGTAGAGATTATAATTCATCCCAAGGAAGATTGCCAAAAGAGGCATGGATCCTAGAATGTCGTTATGAAGGAAACAAATTTGGTCGAGCCTTGTTCAGGTATGAATGATGATGTTTTACCATTTTGTAGTATCTCTCAATATATACAAGAATGGTTGTTAGACTCTAGTGCTTGTCACCACATGTGTCCACATAGAAGTTGGTTCTCTAAATACCAAGTTATTGATGGTGATATTTGTGTTTATGGGAAACAATGTTTCTTGTAAAATTGTGTTAAGGTCCTAACCCGCACATAGGTAGACCAATGTATTCAGATGTAATAAAGGTCAATATTAATAAGGTCTTTCAATAAAATAGAATAAGGTGGATGTAAGAAGACCTAATAGAAGCTTCCGCTTCTAGAAGGATCTTCCTCTAGATGCTTCTCTTAATATACATATTTAGTATAAATAAGCGTCGAGGGTATGAAAACCCTAGCTTGGAGATTATTGTATCAGAGCGTTGCTCGACTGGAGGTTGCCCCCTCGAAGAGGCCTGTGAACATTGCTTTCTGGATCAAAGTGTTATTTTAGTTGTTGTTCTCATATTATTTCTGTGTTATTGTGGAGATTATGCCGGTTATATTACTGTTATTCTTCCATTTCTAGCATTTTATTTATGTTCTGCGTATTTATTATATCCGGTATCTTGCAAGTGGTATCAGAGCACTTTCCTTGGCAGAAATTTTGGGTACTTTTTTTTTCCAGGGTAGAGACGTATTCCGGCGTCTTTAAGCCACAGAGATCTGTCGTTACGCGCATAAACTCGTGGTTGAGGGATTCATACACGCAGGAAATACAAGTGGTTCTTAAGAGCACATCTGTTGGCCACCCTTGTAACCCTTGTTGGTACCCCTTCGAGTGGTAGTGCATCAGACAACACCTGTGTACGGATCAGCCTAGATTTCCTAAAGCCCTCTTTAGATAAACCTATCAGCCACCACACTGTTATAGTGTCACCGAGAACAACACTCGGGAAGATACTCTCTAGTACCTGGGTAGTTGGGTAGTACGGCTAAGGGTACGGTCTATCCTCCTTAGTTAATGCCCTGAAATATTGGGCCAAGTACTACTGTTGGACGTCGCACGTATATCAGAGAGCTATAGCACAGGGCAAACCCTTGTCTGTAGAACCCTTGAATACCTAACCCTTGGGGAACATAAACATAAACATAAACAAATAAAACCGGCGAGATCTATTGTCGTGCATCTATGTTCGGGTTGCCAAGTAAATACACATTTCTTTCTGGTTAATAATTTGGGGATTTCAGCACTGCAACATTGTTCAGACCAAAGTATAACCCCGCAGCTGTTAAAAAAAAAAAAA
>ML806065.1:62630-89603 GCA_009831015.1 Picea engelmannii
CTATGAAATGTGGCGGGCGCTGTGAAAATGTGCATCTCCAAATCGGTGACTACCACCTAAAATCCCATATGTTTGCTATTGACATGGGCGGTTGCGACATTGTGTTGGGTGCAGACTGGCTAAGGACTTTGGGTCCCATTCTCCTGGATTTTTAGAACTTAACCATGCAATTCGACCAAGGAGGCCACCAATATAAATTCCAAGGCATCACTGTTGGTTCACCTAAGGTCATCAGTTCCCATCACATGGAAAAACTGCTCAAAAAAGGTCATTCTGGTGTCATTTCCCAACTCCATGCCATATAAGCCACAGAGACACCCCCAGTGCCCCAAGACCTCCAAGCCCTCCTTTCTAAACATCAAACGGTATTTTCCACTCCCCAAGGACTCCCTCCTTCCCGCGGTGTTCATGATCATTCCATTCCCCTTGTCCCAGGAAGCCTCCCCCCCAATATCCGTCCATATCGCCACCCCTTTGCACAAAAAAATGAAATTGAGAAAATGGTCCAGGAACTCCTTACTGCAGGCGTCATCTGTCCTAGTACGAGCCTTTACTCGTCTCTGATCATCATGGTACTGAAGAAAGAAGGTTCTTGGAGAATGTGTCCTGGCTTCCATGCTCTCAACAAACTGACCATCAAAGACAAATTTCCCATTCCTGTCATTGATGACCTCCTGGATGAATTGAGTGGTGCCCAATTCTTTACCAAACTTGATCTTCTCTCGGGCTATCACCAGATACGTATGAAAGAGGTCGACATCCCCAAAACCACCTTTCGCACTCATGAGGGCCACTATGAGTTTTTGGTCATGCCCTTTGGCTTGTGTAACGCCCCCTCTACCTTCCAGAGCCTCATGAACCATGTCTTCTGCCCTTTTCTTCGTCATTTTGTCTTAGTTTTATTTGATGATATATTCATCTAAAGAAAAACCTGGTCAGACCATCTTACTCATGTGGATCAAGTTCTCCGCCTACTCTCTCAGCACCAACTTTTCCTGAAACAGTCCAAATGTGTTTTTGGTGCCTCAGAAGTAGAATACTTGGGTCATCTGGTGGGAAAGGATGGCATCAGGGTGGACCAAAAAAAGATTGAAGCTATGCAACACTGGCCGCACCCAAAGACTCTCAAAATCTTGCGTGGATTTTTGGGCCTAACAGGGTATTACCACAAGTTTGTTAAGAACTACATAAAGATTGTAGCACCTCTCACGACTCTCCTCAAAAAGAACTCTTTCACTTGGACTCCAGCATCCGCTCAAGATTTTCAAACCTTGAAGACGACCATGTGCACCACTCCGGTTCTGGCCCTTCCCGATTTCACAAAGACCTTTGTGTTGGAATGTGACGCCTCGAGGAAAGGAATTTGCGTTGTCCTTATGCAAGAGGGTCGAACTTTGGCCTTCACCAGCAAGCAACTGTTTGACAGGAATCTGGGCAAACCCATTTATGAAAAAAAAATGTTGGCGATTCTGCATGCTGTTGAGCTGTGGCGTCCTTATCTCTTGGGGCAATGCTTCCAAATTAAGACCGACCATCAAAGCCTTAAGTACTTTCTGGAACAACGCATTTCCTCCCAGGAGCAACAAAATGGGTGACTAAGCTCTTTGGATATGATTATGAGATCATTTACAAGAAGGGAAAAGACAATGTCGTGGCAGATGCACTATCCTGGAAATATAAAGACGAAGGATCCCTTTTTTCTCTTTCCTTCATTGTACCCGATTGGATCCAAGCTGTGCGCCAGGAATGGCTTCAAGATCCCAAAAGTTCGCATATGATCCAGCAACTACAGAACAAGGCTCCGGCTCCCCTAGGGTACTCCTGACTCCAGGATGAGATTCGATACAAAGGCCGCTTGTATTTAAGTAAACAATCCAAGCTCAAATCCACGGTACTTTCTGAGCTTCATGCTACACCCACAACGGGGCACCCAGGGTTCACCAAAACATATGACCGGGTCAAACATTCCTTTTTCTGGGATGGTATGAAACAGGACATCCGTAATTCTGTCGTTGAATGTGAGGTGTGTCAATGCAACAAGGGAGAAACAGTCAAATCTCCGGGCACCCTCCAACCGCTTCCGATTCCCCCTACTATTTGGAAGGATATCTCTATGGACTTTATTACAGGCTTACCCAAATCGGGGAATAAATCAGTCATAATGGTGGTGGTGGATCGCCTTTCCAAGTATGCTCATTTTTGCGCTCTTCACCACCCATTTATTGCATCCACGGTGGCTCAAATTTTCATGGACCAGGTCTTCAAGCTTCATGGCATGCCACACTTTATTGTTTCTGATCATGACCCAACTTTCACAAGCAATTTTTGGCAAGAACTGTTTAAGCTACAAGGCACACAATTGCATCTCAACTCAGCTTATCATCCCCAGACGAATGGTCAAATGGAAGTTGTCAACAAGTGTTTGGAAACATATCTGAGGTGCTTTGCCTCTGAAAAACAACACCAGTGGGCTCAATGATTACCCCTAGTCGAATGGTGGTACAACACTACATACCATACAGCCACTCACATGACTCCTTTTGAAGCGGTATATGGATAGAAGCCACCTTCAGTTCTCTCATACTTACCGGGTACCTTGAAGGTCTAGGCGGTTGATCAAACACTTACAGTCCAAGAGGATATCCTTCATACCCTTAAAGAGAACTTGGTCATGGCACATAATGGAATGAAGCAACAAGCAGATCAAAGTCGCTCTGAACGTCAATTTGCAGAAGGGGATCAGGTGTTTCTGAGACTGCAACCATATAAGCAAACTTCCCTCAAGGCCCAGCATTGTCAGAAGCTAGCACCCAAATTTTATGGCCCTTACACAGTTCTCAAGCGTGTGGGACAAGATGCATATCAGTTAGCTCTGCTCAGTCAATCGAAGCTACATCCTGTTTTTCATGTTTCATGCTTGAAGAAGGTGATTGGAACTAGGTGAAAAATTCAAACCAACCTTCCCGAGTTAGCTGAAGAAGGATCCTTTTGGCTACAGCCAGAAGCAGTTTTGGACCAGCGTGAGCATTGCCTGCGTCAGAGAACCATCAAGGAAGTGCTAGTACAGTGGAAAGATATGACTCCAGCAGATGCCACTTGGGAACCAACTACCATTCTGCAGCAGTTTCCACATCTCAAGGCTTGAGGACAAGGTTGTTTTTAAGGGGGCGAACATGTTAAGGTCCTAACCCAGACATAGGTAGATCAATGTATTCGGATGTAATAAAGGTCAATATTAATAAGGCCTTTCAATAAAATAGAATAAGGCGGATGTAAGAAGACCTAATAGAAGCTCCCGCTTCTAGAAGGATCTTCCTCTAGATGCTTCTCTTAATAGACATATTTAGTATAAATAAGGGTCGAGGGTATGAAAATCCTAGCTTGGAGATTATTGTATCAGAGCGCTGCTCGACTGGAGGTTGCTCCCTCGAAGAGGCCTGTGAACATTGCTTTCTGGATCAAAGTGCTATTTCAGTTGTTGTTCTCATATTATTTCTGTGTTATTGTGGAGATTATGCTGGTTATATTATTGTTATTCTGCCATTTCTAGCATTTTATTTATGTTCTGCATATTTATTATATCTGGTATCTTGCAAATTGATGGAATTGGGAGCATCATGATCAAGATGTTCAATGGTGTTGTAAGGACATTGACATATGTAAGACATGTTACCGAACTTAAGAAGAAATTGATTTCTTTGGGATTTTTGGATCCTGCATGATATAAATATATCGGTCAAGGTGGAACATTGAAAGTTTCGAAGGGCATTCTAGTGGTAATGAAGGCTATGAAGATTAGGAACCATTACAGGTTGGAAGGGAGTATTGAAACAATTGAAGCATCGGTGGTATCTGAGGAAGCAAGTGAATATACTCATTTATAGCATCAAAGACTTGGCCATATGAGCGAGAAAGGTCTCAAGGTATTGGTAAACTATAAGTTACTTCCAAGCTTAAAATCTCTTAATTTGAAGCTATGCAAACATTGTGTTTATGGGAAGCAATGTAGATAGAATTTTAAAACAAGCAGTCATACACCTAAAGGTATCATTGATTATATCCATTCAGAGAAGTTGTGGTGGTGTTTGTCTTCTCTTGGCTTGCAGAAAAGGTGATGAACGAACTTGGGCAAGGTAATCAATTAAATTATTGTCAAAGTGGAGACTATTGAACGAGTGACGACCGCCGGTAGATTTTTGTGCCATATTTTAGCCAGATCACAACTAATTAACCCAATATTTGGATCTGGCGGTTTGAAACTTACTTCAGTCGATGGAAGCACTGATTATAAATCTGTAGCCCATAGAGGCAGATTTTGCAATGGATTGTAAGCCTGCTCTTGGGCATATGTAATCTTTTTGTTCTTTATCAATAAGAATATTGATTGTCATTGTCCCGTAGATGTTTCCCTACTAAAGGTTTTACCACATAAAATCACTATGTCTCTTGTGTGATGTTTTTTTTTTTATTGCACAACATAACAATCTGTGAGCTTAAGCAATTGAGAAAACCATTAATTTTTACCACCAACAAAAAGTCAAGTGAGAATAATATAGGTAAGTGCATAGTACTACAATTAGTAAGTGTAAAGATCTAACTTGAGGAGATAGGGCAATTGATGACTGTGGTGTGGGGTTTTGTTCAATTTAATCCCATCTAATCACTAGTTCAAATCATGTGGATAACATTGTGATACATCATCCTTCCTTAAAGTAGTCTAACAGTGTTTTCTTTTGTTATATGGAAGTTTTACAGTAATATGAAAATGTGGTGTGGGGTTTTGTTCAATTTAATCTCATCTAATCACTAGTTCAAATCATGTGGATAACATTGTGATACATCAACCTTCCTTAAAGTAGTGTGACCGTGTTTGCTTTTGTTATATGGAAGTTTTCCAGTAATATGAAAATGGAAGTTTGACAATGATATGAGATATGAGGAATTTCTGTATGGCCAACATAATTTTGGCTGCCTTTTATAATATATTTTATATATTCCATATTGTGTTTATCCATTAAAGAAAAATTCAACATAATCCTAACGTGTTCTGCTATCTCAAATAGAAATTGATTTTCATTGGTTTTTGTTATACCCCAACATTGGTTAGTAGAAAGTTCGAATTGTGTACATATTAAACTGTTAACATCTGAACGCCTTCTTAGAATCTTTGATCTCTGGACAGCCTGATCTTCTTTTTTTCCTACCATTCTGGTCAAACCAGTAATTGAGAAACGTAGGCCGATAAAATATACTAAACACCTAAAATCTCTCTCAATCAAAGAATTCTTGAAGTTATAGAAATTCAAATTCTTGAGAATGACCGCAATCGACGTTTGTTGAAGAAAGCATCAATAATGATCCAATCAGTGGAGATGCGGGGAATCGAACCCCGTGCCTCTCGCATGCGAAGCGAGCGCTCTACCATATGAGCTACATCCCCGTAGCTGATAGCGACCAGAAAGGTCAACAAGTACATATAGGCTTGTTTGCATAAAACAGGAAGCTGGGGGATTAATATTGATGACCTTAGGAATATGTTAATTGATTTAACTTGCAACCGCACAATTACACTTATGACTATGGCGATAGGTCCTACCGGGATTCGAACCCAGGTCGCTGGATTCAAAGTCCAGAGTGCTAACCACTACACCATAGAACCCCATGCAAAGAGACATATTATATTCCCATGAACACAGTAATATTTGCAAGGAATTCAGAATGTTCATTCGCCAGTTGGATTTAAACCTGCGTGGATAAATTTCCTTTTGCTGTAGGCAGCAATTTTGGCATCATTGCATGCATCCTACTTAGTGTTTAGTGGATTGTTTGTGTATAGTGATTGGATTGAGGTATAATTAAAATGGAACCTCTTATTTATTTGGAACCATGTGCATGATGCTATATCAAGGTAATCTGTTAAGATTTTCTATTTATGTTTTTAATGATATTGTGTTTCATATGAAACAGTTTGATTATATTATTTTAAATGCAATTTCATAATAAATTATATTGTGCATGGGATATCTTTGTATTTACAATAAAAATGAACAAAAACACACATAACACATAATAATTAAAAATAAAACAATGATAAACACAGTTTTAAGAAAAAACCCATTAAATTTATACCCTGAGCATCGCCTCGTTAGTTTAATGTAGCAAGCAATCATTTACAACTAAGATGGTTCTCAAGTACGTCAACACTTTATCCTTTTGTAGTGAAGTTTGACAAACCAGTTTTGACAAATTTTGCAGTCTTAATCTTTGCTGCTACTACAACTAAAGCGGGCTAAATTTTGTAATTGAAATAAATTAGTTAAGGATTGTGGTTACAGTGAATTTTTCCACGTTCAACATGTTCAACACTTCAATGATAAGGATGAGATCTTAAGTTTAGATTCATGATGAGTATTAAAATAATACCTTCATTCACAACCACCTTAGGATAGGAGTACCCGTTACAAATGCATTTTGGTGGAAAGTTGAAAGTATTGGCAGGTTGTATTGTTTGTTCTGGGCAGACATGTTTGACAATGTCCAACAAGTCCTCGGCTATATTACATTCATTAGTAACAATCTCTCAGCTTAAGCAATTGATACTAGGGCACTTGATCAGTGTGGGGATTTAGCAATTGAGAAAACTGAACTAAATTAACTTTTAATACAGTCTTTTATCAACAGAAAAAAAACAAATGAGGATAATATGGGTAAACACATTTACATATCTAGCCTAGATAATAGGGAAGTTGGTCAATGTGGCTGTTTAGCCCCAAGTAGCAGGAAAATCCCAAGCACTTATCAATATGGGGCTTAGTCTTCATCTAGCCATTTAGTTCAAATTTTATGGATACCACCTTGGATAATAGAGCAGTTGGTCAATGTGTACCCCAGATTGTAGGGTAATCCCTAAATAACAGAACGGTTGATTATGTGGAGTTTAGTCCTCTGTTTAGTCCCATCTAATCAAATCATTAGTTCAAATCCTGTGGGTATCCATGTAATACCTCATCCCGAGGTAGAATTTGCCTTTGTTATATAAAGGTTTGACAGTGATATGAAAGCCGAAGTTTGACAATGATATGAGATATGAGGAATTTCAATATATTTTTGGCTGCCTTTTATAATATATTTTATATATCCTATATGGCATACTGTATTTCTGCTATCCCAAATAGAAATTGATTTTCATTGTTTTTTGTTACATCCAACACTGGTTTACGTGCAGTAGAAAGTATGAATTGTGTACATATTAAACTGTCGATATATAAATGCCTTCTTAGAATCTTTGGTTTCTGAACAACCTGATATTCTTCCTTTTTCTACCGTTCTCAAATAATCAATTGTCAAATCCTTATCCTGTAATGGAATATCCAAACATTCCTCCCCTACACATCATTCATGGAAAAGGTGCACAGTTAGACACTGCAATTACAACAGAAAGCACGCCCAGTACTAATGAAGAAAATAGTGCGCGCGATATCAAGAAAAGTCATAATCAGCTGCGATGTTCAGTGCGTAGAGAATGAAGCATGGGATGAAACCATAGAAAAAACAGTAAAGATAATTGACACAATGGAGCATAATGACGCAGAGGATGAAGTGTTTCAAACACCATACACAGGACACTGCGTAACTCCGTTTACACTTGGAACTGCAATGCAAATTACCGCGCAGAATACTCCGATAAGAACAACAAGTGTGCAGTCCACACCTAAAGCGCAGCAAACACCAACAAGCAGTTCCAATACTTCTACTTCTCCAGATCCAACATTAGCAGGTTTGTTACCAAGAAAGACAAGAAGTTTGCGCGACATCTATAATGAAGACACAACAAATTCATTTTTAGTCTTTGCTCTGTTTTCACAAATAAATGATCCATTAATTTTTGAAGAAGTTGTTAAAGAGGAAGTATGGGCACAAGCCATGGATAAAGAAATCAGGTGCATAGGGAATAATCAAAAATTGAAATTTGTAGATGTATCTAATGATAAGGATGTCATAAGTGTCAAGTGGATTTATAAAACCAATCAAGATGCATAAGGAAAAGTACAAGGCAAGATTAGTTGTGAGAGGCTTTACACAACAACCTGGAATTGATTACAATGAAACATTTGCACCAGTTGTGCGTATGGACACAGTCAAAACCGTGTTAGCAATTGTCGTGCAGTACAGATGGCCAGTTTATCAGATGGATGTAAAATCAACATTCTTGAATGGAAACTTAGAAGAAGAAGTATACGTAGAACAACCACAAGGTTATGAAGTTCCAGGACAAGAAAACAAAGTATACAGATTAAAGAAAGCACTATATGGATTAAAGCAAGCTCTGAGAGCTTGGTACAGTTGCATAGATTCCTATCTCACAGAGAATGGATTTTTGAGAAGCGAAAATGAGCCAACACTGTACATCAAATCAAATCAATAAGGTAATGTGTTAATTGTTTGTTTATATGTGGATGATTTGATATTTATAGGTAATTTTGGCATAGACGAGTTCAAGTCAGTCATGAAGGATGAATTTGAAATGACTAATTTGGGACTTATAAGATATTTTCTGGGAATAGAAGTGCACCAGTCCAAAACTGGTATATTTATCTCACAGTCCAAGTATGTGCATGAAATATTGAAGAGATTCAATATGGTGAATTCAAAAGAAGCACCAACACCTGTCATAACAGGATTAAAGCTAAGCAAGGAAGATAGAGGGTCCAAAGTGGATCCCACACTATTTAAAGGACTGGTAGGAAGTCTTATGTATCTAACAGCGACAAGACCTGATATTATGTAGGGAGTGAGTCTAATCTCAAGGTTCATGGAAACTCCAAAAGAATCACATTGGAAAGCGGGAAAGAGAATCCTGAGATATGTGAATGGAACAAAAGATTTTGGCATAAAGTACTCCATTTCAGAAAATTTCAAACTCATTAGAAACACTGACAATGATTGTGGAGGCAGTATTGATGACAGGAAAAGTACTTCTAGGTACACATTTCATTTTGGAACAGATATGGTATCATGGGCATCAAGGAAGCAATCCATAGTGGCACTTTCTTCAACAGAAGTAGAGTACGTCGCAACCATAAGCGCAACTTGTCAAGTAGTATGGATGAGAAGGATGTTAAGAGATTTGATGAAGGAACAACAAGAACCAACTACAATTTTCTGGGACAACAATTCAGCCATCATGTTATCAAAGAATCATGTGTTTCACAAGAAAACCAAGCACATTGATACAAAGTATCATTTCATCAGAGAATTGGTGAATAACAAAGAGATCTGCTTAGAATTTTTCAGGTCAAAAGAACAAATTGCAGACATTTTTACAAAGGCTTTAGCAAGAGATGCATTTCAACATCTGCACAGTAGTCTGGGAATCCGCACAGTAACAAATGAGTGACAGTAAAATGAAAACTCAAGTTTTTGATGTTATTTTTCTTTTGTAACTCCACCAACTTATAATTAAGGGGGAGTGTTGGAAATTGTAATTAAAAGTCGTTGTGATCTTCACGTCTCCGCCGATTTGTCTATCGGTTGAAATTTGTCAGTAGTCAAAATGTCAATCAGACAGTCTGACAAGTCTACAAGTGTAAAGTCGCATACTTACTCAAAAGTCAGTCGGCAAGCAAGAGAACTATAAATTAAGCTGAATTCTATCTTCTCGAATTAAATTAAGTGGTTAAACAGTCAGTCCTAATTATGTTTGAGTTAAATGTTGAGTCTTCTAAATGAAGTTTATATAAATCCGAGTTTCTTAGCAAGAATATATGATGAATAGATAGAGACATAGGGAAAAGGAGAGAGGGATATAGAGAAGCAGTTCAAGAACTAGCAGCAGCTGAAGAGTTGACAGAAGAAGTATCATATCTGAAGCTCATTTTGTCATTGTATTTTGTAATCAGAGCTCATTGCGCCGAAGTTCATTAATATCAAGTATTTTGTGTTTCTGACAAGTTTTTGTCTTATTTCTCTATTATATTCTACATTCGTAAATCATTGTATTTAGTGTGTGTATTCACAAAGCGCAACAATCTGGCAGTCTGTGCAAAAAAAAATGGCTTCTACCTCAAATATGCAACCTCCCACTTTTACAAGCAAGAACTATGAGATGTGGTCCTTGAAGATGAAGGCTTTGTTTCGAGGTCAAGATGTATGGGAGATAGTAAAAAATGGTTATGTTGAACCGACAGATCAGACAGCATATAACACCCTCACACAAGCTGAGAAAGATGTCTTGAAAGAACAAATAAAGAAGGATGGAAAGGCGGTGTTTTATATACATCAAGTCATGCATGAGAGCATACTTCTAAGAGTTGCATCAACAAAACAAGCCAAGGAAGCATGGGATATATTACAAACCACTTATCAAGGTATGTATAAAGTAAAAAATGTAAAACTTCAGATTCTTAGAAGAGATTTTGAAACTATGTCAATGAAAGATTCAAACACGGTAGATTCTTTCTACACACACGTCATTGGACTGATAAATCAAATTAAGTCTCACGGTGAAATCATAGATGATAGAAAAGTTGTTGAGAAAGTTCTTAGAAGTCTCCCTCCTAGATTTTATACTCATGTTAAGAGATTTGATGAAGGAACAACAGGAACCAGCTACAATTTTCTGTGACAACAATTCAGCCATCATGTCATCAAAGAATCATGTGTTTCACAAGAAAACCAAGCACATTGATACAAGGTATCATTTCATCAAAGAATTGGTGAATAACAAAGAGATCTGCTTAGAATTTTACAAGTCAAAAGAACAAATTGCAGACATTTTTACAAAGGCTTTAGAAGGAGATGCATTTTAGCATCTGCGCAGTAGTTTGGGAATTCGTGCAATAACAGATGAATGACAGTAAAATGAAAAATCAAGTTTTTGATGTTATTTTTCTTTTGTAACTCCACCAACTTATAATTAAGGGGGAGTGTTGGAAATTGTAATTACAAGTCGATGTGATATTCACATCTCTGTCGATTTGTCTGTTAGTCGAAATCTATCAGTAGTCAAAATGTCAGTCAGACAGTCTGACAAGTCAGCAAGTGTAAAGTCGCATACTTACTCAAAATTCAGTCGACAAGCAGAAGAACTATAAATGAAGCCGAATTCTATCTTCTCAAATTAATTAAGTGGTTGAAGAGTCAGTCGTAATTATGGTTGAGTTAAATGTTGAGTCGGTCTTAGCTTCTGAAGGAAGTTTATATAAGTCTGAGTTTCTTAGTTATAGTATATGATGAATAGATAGAGACATAAAAAAAAGGAGAGAGGGATACAGAGAAGTAGTTCAAGAACTAGCAACAGCTGAAGAGTTGACAGAAGAAGTATCAGAGCCGAAGCTCATTTTGTCACTGTATTTTGTTATCAGAGCGCATTGCGCCAAAGTTCATTAATATCAAGTATTTTGTGTTTTTGACAAGTTTCTGTGTTATTTTTCTATTATATTATGCATTCGTAAATCATTGTATTTAGTGTGTGTATTCACAAAGCGCAACAATCTGGCAGTCTGTGCACTGCATAGTGATCTTGAGAACTCTGTCGCGTAGACTATTTGGTGCGCAGTATTTTAAACTGCATTGCGCAGAGTAGACTATGTGCATCCCCCTTTACCTTTCAATTAAGTATCAGAATAGGTTCTACTAGAACAAGTTTGTCAGAGCAGAAACTCTGTTGAAAGTAAAAAAAAATGGCTTATGCCTCAAATATGCAACCTCCCACTTTTACAGGCAATAACTATGAGATGTGGTCCTTGACCATGAAGGCTTTGTTCTGAGGTCAAGATGTATGGGAGATAGTCGAAAATGGTTATGTTGAAATGACAGATCAGGCAACATATAACGCCCTCACACAAGCTGAGAAATATGTCTTGAAAGAACAAAGAAAGAAGGATGGAAAGGCATTGTTTTATATACATCAAGCCATGCATGAGAGCATACTTCCAAGAGTTGCATCAACAAAGCAAGCCAAGGAAGCATGGGATATATTACAAACCGCTTATCAAGGTATGGATAAAGTAAAAACTGCAAAACTTCATATTCTTAGAAGATATTTTGAAACTATGTCAATGAAAGATTCAGACACGGTAGATTCTTTCTACACACACGTCATTGCACTGATAAATCAAATTAAGTCTCACGGTGAAATCATGGATGATAGAAAAGTTGTTGAGAACGTGCATAGAAGTCGTCCTCTTAAATTTGATACTCTAGTTGTAACTCTAGAAGAAGGAAAAGATCTGAGTCAGTTCAGTCTAGATGAACTGCAAGCTTCCCTCGTCAATCATGAACATAGATTGAACAGATCAAATATGTCATTAGAAAACATTTTTTCCATACAGTCATCTATAGGTCGTGGAAGAGGAAAGGGGAGAGCTAACTCTAGAGGCAGAGGAAGAAATTATGACAGAAGTGGATGCAGTAGAAATCCTGGAAACACTGGTGGAAGAGGTCAAAACCCAAGTACCAACCAGTCAACTTGTCAAAAAACTGACAAATCAAAGATTGAATGCCATTACTGTAAAAAGTATGGACATTATGCATATGAGTGTAGAAAGAGACAATATAATCAGAAAAAGAAAAGTCAATATCGACCACACAACACAAATAACCAAAATCGACCTATGTTTATGGCGCACGTTGTAGTTATTTCTAGCGTAGAAGAAATGTCTAATATAGTGTCACCAGTTGAATGTAATGTTGCTCAAGCAAGTCCATGTAACATACGGTATTTAGATTCAGGCTGCAACAACCACATGACAGGAAACATAGAATTGTTTTCTAGTTTGGATGAGTCAGTCCAGACCAAGGTTACACTTGGAACAAATATCCAAGTCACTTTCTTAGGCAAAGGCAGTATAAATATTTTAACCAGACAAGGAGAAGAGAGAGTTATGTCTTATGTATATTATGTTTCTGGTCTGAAGCATAATCTGATGAGTACAGGACAACTGTGACAAAAAAGATACATAATCTACATGGAAGATAATCACTATGTGATTATGGATAAAAGCCCAAGCAATTTACTTATTGCAAAATTCCAGATGACTAGTAACAAAATGTTCCCGTTGACATTAAATCCAGTCAAGAAGAAGAACACAACACAAACTATTGACAAAATAAAAGGTGCACAGTTAGACACTGCATTTACAGCAGAAAGCACGCACAATACTAATGAAGAAAATAGTGCATGCAGTATAAATAAATGAGAAAATGGCGCAGAAATGAAGGCAACATTCCAATCTGAAACACATGATGACTCTTGGCTATGGCATCTCAGATTTGGACATTTGAACTTTGGAGGTCTGAAACTCTTACACGCAAAGGATATGGTAAAAGGCTTACCATTGATTGAAAAACTTGAAAGGATATGTGAAGGTTGCATATTTGCCAAGCAACACAGAGAATCATTTCCATTGGCAAGTCTTACAGAGAGAAAGCTTCACTAGAAATAATACATTCTGATATTTGTGGACCAATGCAAACTCCGTCTATAGGAGGCAATGCTTATTTTCTAACATTCATTGATGATTTCTCAAGAAAGACATGGATTTATTTTCTAAGGCATAAATATGACAAATTAGATTGTTTTCAGCAGTTTAAATCACTTGTGGAGAAACAGAGTGGTTATTACATCAAGTGTCTAAGAATGGACAGAGGAGGAGAATACATGTCAAGAGAATTTCAGAACTTTTGTAAAGATCATGGCATCTACAAGCAATTTACCGTGTGATACATACCACAACAGAATGGTGTCGCAGAAAGAAAGAATAGAACCATCATGAAAATGTCGCGCAGTATGTTAACAACCAAACATTTGTCAAATGAGTATTGGGATGAAGCAATAGCAACTGCAGTATACATCTTGAATAGATGTCCGACAAAGAGTGTGAAGAATAGAATTCCTCAGGGAGCATGGATAGGATCAAAGCATAATGTGGCACATTTAAGATTTTTTAGTTGCGTCGAATACGCACATGTTCCAGATGAATTGACAAGGAAGATGGACAACAAAGGGCAGAAATGTATATTTTTTGGGTATTCTGAAGAAATAAAAGGATACAAGTTGTATGACCTTGTCGCAAGAAAATTCATAATTAACCGCGATGTTCAATTTGTAGAGAATGAAGCATGGAATGGAACCATAGAAAAGACAGTAAATATAATTGACACAATGGAGCATAATGATGCAGAGGATGAAGTGTTTCAAACACCATACACAGGACACTGCGCAACTCCTTCTACACCTGGCACTGCAACGCAAATTACCATGCTGAATACTCCGGTAAGAACAACAAGTGCGCAATCGACACCTAGAGCGCAACAAACACCAACAAGCAGTCTGAATACTTCTACTTCTCCAGATCCAACATTAGCAAGTTTGTTACCAAGAAATACAAGAAGTTTGCGCGACATCTATAATGAAGACACAACAAATTCACTTTCAGTCTTTTCTTTGTTTTCACAAATAGATGATTCATTAACTTTTGAAGAAGTTGTTAAAGAGGAAGTATGGGCACAAGCCATGGATGAAGAAATCAGGTGCATAGAGAATAATCAAACATGGAAAGTGGTAGATGTACCTAATGATAAGGATGTCATAAGTGTCAAGTGGATTTATAAAACCAAACAAGATGCAGAAGGAAAAGTACAGAAGTACAAGGAAAGATTAGTTGCGAGAGGCTTTACACAACAACCTGGAATTGATTACAATGAAATAGTTGCACCAGTTGCACGCATGGACATAGTTAGAACCGTGTTAGCAATTGTCACGCAGTACAAATGGTCAGTTTATCATATGGATGTAAAATCAACATTCTTGAATGGAAACTTAGAAGAAGTATACGTGGAACAACAATAAGGTTATGAAGTTCCAGGACAAGAAAACAAAGTATACAAATTAAAGGAAGCACTATATGGATTAAAGCAAGCTATGAGAGCTTGGCACAGTCGCATAGATTCCTATCTCACACATAATAGATTTCAGAGAAGCAAAAATGAGACAACATTGTACATCAAATCAAATCCGCTAGGTAATGTGTTAATTGTTTGTTTATATGTGGATGATTTGATATTACATGTAATTTTGGCATAGAAGAGTTCAAGTCAGTTATGGAGGATGAATTTGAAATGATTGATTTCGGACTTATGAGATATTTTCTGGGAATAGAAGTGCACTAGTCCAAAACTGGTATATTTATCTCACAGTCCAAGTATGTGCATGGAATATTGAAGAGATTCAATATGGTGAATTCAAAAGCAACACCAACACCTGTCATAACAGGATTAAAGCTAAGCAAGGAATATAGAGGGTCCAAAGTGGATCCCACACTATTTAAAAGACTGGTAGGCAGTCTTATGTATCTAACAACGACAAGACCTGATATTATGTATGGAGTGAGTCTAATATCAAGGTTCATGGAAACTCCAAAAGAATCACATTGGAAAGCGGGAAAGAGAATCCTGAGATATGTAAATGGAACAAAAGATTTTGGCATAAAGTACTCCATTTCAGAAAATTTCAAATTCATTAGATACATTGACAGTGATTGTGGAGGTAGTATTGATGACATGAAAAGTACCTCTGGGTACACATTTCATTTTGGAACAGGTATGGTATCATGGGCATCAAGGAAGCAACCCATAGTGACACTTTCTTCAGCAGAAGCAGAGTACTTCATAGCCAAAAGCGTAACTTGTCAAGCAGTATGGATGAGAATGATGTTAAGAGATTTGATGAAGGAACAACAGGGACCAACTACAATTTTCTGTGACAACAATTTAGCCATCATGTTATCAAAGAATCATGTGTTTCACAAGAAAACCAAGAACATTGATACAAGGTATCATTTCATCAAGGAATTGGTGAATAACAAAGAAATCTGCTTAGAATTTTGCAAGTCAAAAGAACAAATTGAAAACATTTTTACAAAGGCTTTAGCAAGAGATGCATTTCAGCATCTGTGCAGTAGTCTGAGAATCCGCGCAATAACAGATGAGTGATAGTAAAATGAAAACTCAAATTTTTTATGTTATTTTTCTTTTGTAACTCCACCAACTTATAATTAAGGGGGAGTGTTGGAAATTGTAAGTACAAGTCGGTGTGATATTCACGTCTCCGTCGATTTGTCTGCCAGTCGTCAAAATGTCAATTAGACAGTCTGACAAGTCTGCAAGTGTAAAGTCGCATACTTACTCAAAAGTCAGTCGGCAAGCATGAGAACTATAAATGAAGTCGAATTCTATCTTCTCGAATTAAATTAAGTGGTTGAAGAGTCAGTCGTAATTATGGTTGAGTTAAATGTTGAGTCGGTCTTAACTTCTGAAGGAAGTTTATATAAGTCTGAGTTTCTTAGTTAGAATATATGATGAATAGATAGAGAGATAGAGAAAAGGAGAGAGGGATACAGAGAAGCAGTTCAAGAACCAACAACAGCTGAAGAGTTGACAAAATAAGTATTAGAGCCGAAGCTCATTTTGTCATTGTATTTTGTAATCAGAGCGCATTGCGCCGAAGTTCATTAATATCAAGTATTTTGTGTTTTTGACAAGTTTTTGTGTTATTTCTCTATTATATTCCACATTTGTCAATCATTCTATTTAGTGTGTGTATTCACAAAGCGCAACAATCTGGCAGTCTGTGCACTGCGCAGTGATCTTGAGAACTCTGTCGCGTAGCCAGTTTGGTGCGCAGTATTTTAAACTGCATTGTGCAGAGTAGACTGCGTGCATCCCCCTTTACATTTCAAGGGAGTGGAGATAAATGGAAACACCCACTTCTATGTCTGTGAGGAAAATGTGGTCAAAGGAAGGGAAGTGACATTTTCCCACCATCCAAGTATGACCAAAGGAAGCAGACAGTTTGCCATGATTATTCTATGCTTCATTATTCAAAGAAAAAACACTCAAGAAGTTAGCAGGTAAAAACCTATGTTATAATTGAAAATCAATAGAGAACAATGTTAATCTATGATAACGTTGCTCCTATTGCAACAACTAGAATATAGCAATTACTAATTTAATTTGTACTAAAAATTCTATTAGAAAATGAAAATCGAAAATACATATATAAAATTGTACTCGAAATTTTGATTATGTAACATCAATACTGATCAAGTCAGTGGAGATGCGGGGAATCGAACCCCATGCCTCTCCCGGATGCGAAACTAGCGCTCTACTATATGAGCTACATCCCCGTACCTGGTAACGACCGGAAAGGTCAACAGCTACATATAGGATTGTTTGCATAAAACAGGAAAAACAAAGTCTGTTGCATAAAACAGAAAAGACAATCTCACTGGAGAATATCTGCAAAAGTTGGGGAATTAATATTGCGGCGGCATGTGTGGATGGATTGATTTAACTTGCAACCTTGAAACATTTACATTTATGACTATGGTTACAGGTCCTACCGGGATTCGAACCCAGGTCGCTGGATTCAAAGTCCAGAGTGCTAACCACTACACCATAGAACCCCATGCAAAGCGACATATTATATTCCCATGAACACAGTAATATTTGCAAGGAAATCAGAATGTTCATTCGCCAGCTGGATTTAAACCTCCGTGGATAAATTTCTCTCCAAATTTGTTTTTAACAAGATTTGAAATTGCGTAAGCAGAAATATCTCCATGAGTGTCAACAGGCGTAACTCCTCATTGCGTGCTCGAATATTTTCCGCTGTCCCTAACAGGATTTGAACGTGCATGGAGTCTGGACACATTAATTCTCTCAATTGCCTGTTTTTTTTTTTAATTATAAATGAATTGTTCTCTACAAGATTATCATCGCCTTCGATTTGCTTCACTTCATGCAGAAAGCAATCATTTTTACACATAAGATAGTTGTCAAGCACGTCAGCACTTTATCCTTTTATAGTGAAGTTTGACAATAACCAGTTTTGACAAATTTTGCGGTCTAAATCTTAGCTGCGACGACAACTAATTAAAGCAGGCTAGATTTTGTAATTGAAATAAATTAGTTAAGGATTGTGGTTACAGTGAATTTTTTCCACGTTCAACGTGTTCAACACTTCAATGATAAGGATGAGATATTAAGTTTAGATTCATGATGAGTATTAAAATAATACCTTCATGCACAACCACCTTATCTTGGAGAGGAGTACATGTTACAAATGCATTTTGGTGGAAAGTTGAAAGTATTGGCAGGTTGTATTGTTTGTTCTGGGCAGACATGTTTGACAATGTCACAAGTCCTCGGCTATATTACATTCATTAGTAACAATCTCTCAGCTTAAGCAATTGATACTAGGGCACTTGATCAATGTGGGGATTTAGCTCTAAGTAGTAGGGAAATCCCAAGCATGGAAATGCCCAACCACTTCATCAATGTAGGGCTTAGCTCCGGATAGTAGGACACTTGGTTAATGTATATTCTGTTGGAAATAGTAATTACAAGTCGGTGAGATTTTCATGTCTCCGCCAATTTGTCTGTTAGTAGACGAATTGTCAGACAGTCAGTCTGACAATTTGCAAGTGCAAAGTTGCACGTTTACTCAATGCCAGTCAGCAAGCAGAGAAGCTATAAATATAGTCGATCTTTATCTTCTCGAGTTCAGTTAAGTGGTTGAAGAGTTAGTCGTATTAATGGTAGTGTTTAATGTTGAGTCAGTCTTGGCTTCTGTAGGAAGTCTCAGTGTGAGTCCATATAAGTCTGAGTCTTTAGTTGGTAGAGATGATAATGATGCAAAGTAATACAAAGAAGAGACATAGAGGTAGAAGATTAACAGCAGCAGGTGAGGAGTTGAAGAAGTCCGAGCACCAGTTTTTTCTCTGTAAAGTCAGTAGAAGAAGTCATTGGAACCAAAGCTCATCTTAGTTATAGGACTCTGTAACCGCGCGCAATGCGCTGAAGTTTATTAATATCAAGCAATTCATATTTCTGAGTTTATGTGTTAAGCATAGCAGTCTGTTATTCCGCATTTATAAATTGTTCTTGAAAGCATTTTATATTACAGTGCGCAACATTTTGTGTAGCCTGTGAACTCCACGACAAGTCCTAAGTGATTCAGTGACGAAACTTGTGGCACACATTATTTTGTCACTGCGTTGCACACAGTTTCATTGCACGTTGCGGATCCAAGTTTTTACCGTTGTGTAGTGGATCCAAGATCTAGTATCAAAGCTATTTGATCAAAACAGGTTCTATCAAAACAAGTTCCAGAGTAGAAACTCTATTGAAAATGGATTCAACCTCAAATCTTCAACCTCCCACTTTTACAGGAAAGAATTATGAGATGTGGTCATTCACCATGAAGGCGTTGTTCCGAGGTCAAGATGTATGGGTGATAGTTGAGAATGGATATGGGGAACCAGTAGATCAGGTAACATATAATGCCCTCACACAAGTTGAGAAAGATGTCTTGAAAGATCAAAGAAAGAAGGATGAAAATGCATTGTTTTACATACATCAATCCATGTATGAGAACATACTTCCAAGAGTTGCATCAACAAAGCAAGCCAAGGAAGCATGGGACATATTACAAACCTCTTATCAAGCTATGGAAAAAAGTAAAGACTGCAAAACGACAAACTATTAGAAGAGATTTTGAAACTTTGTCAATGAAAGATACAGATACAGTAGATTCATTCTACACCCATGTCATTGGAATGATAAATCATATTAAGTCTCATGGTGAAACCATAGAGGACAAAAAAATTGTTGAGAAGGTACTTAGGAGTCTTCCTCCTAAATTTGATACCCTTGTTGTGACTCTAGAAGAGAGAAAAGACTTGAGTCAGTTTAGCCTAGATGAACTGCAAGCTTCCCTCATTAATCATGAACACAGATTGAATAGGTCAAGTATGTAATTAAAGAATGCATTTTCCGCGTAGTCATCTATAAGCCATGGAAGAGGAAGGGGGAGAACTAACTCTAGAAGCAGAGGAAGAAGTTTTGTCAAAGGTGGATAGAGTAACAGTTATGGAAATACTGGTGGAAGAGGTCAAAACTTAAGTATCAGTCATCCAAGTGGTCAGAGAACTGACAAATCAAAGATTCAGTGCCACTATTGTAAAATGTATGGACATTATGCATATGAGTGCAGAAAGAAACAATATAATCAGAACAAGCAAAGTCAAGATCAGTCAAACAACACAAAAACCAAACTCGCCCTATGTTTATGGTGCACGTTGTAGTAATGCCTAGCATTGTAGAAATGCCTAATATAGTCTCACCAGTTGAATGCAATGTTGCTCAAGAAAGTCCCTGTGACATTTGGTATTTAGATTCAGGCTATAATAACCACATGACATGAAACATATAATTGTTTTCTAGTTTGGATGAGCCATTACAAATCAAGGTTACACTTGGAACAGATATCCAAGTCATTGTCTTAGGCATAGGCAGTATAAACATTTTAGCTACACAAGGAGAACAAAAAGTTATGTCTAATGTATGTTATGTTTCTGGTCTGAAGCATAATCTGATGAGCGCAGGACAACTGTTACAGAAAGGATACATAATTTACTTGGAAGATAATCACTGTGTGATTATGGACAAATGTCCAAGCAATCAACTTATTGCAAAAATATAGATGACAAGTAACAGCATGTTCCATTGATTTTGAAGCCAACCAAGATGAAGAATATAGTGCTAGTTGTTGATAAAGGAAAAAGTGTGTAGTTAGACATTGACTTTACAACAGAAAGTGCACACAGTTCAAATGAGTAAAATAATGTGTGCATTGTTAAGAAAGAAGAAAAAGGAGCAGAGATGAAGGAAACATTCCAATCTGAAGTACAGGATGATTCCTGGTTATGGAATTTTAGATTCGGACATTTGAACTTTGGAGGTATGAAGCTACTACACATAAAGGATATGGTAAAAGGTTTGTCATTGATTGAAAAACTAGAGAGGATATGTGAAGGATGCATATCTGGCAAGCAACACAGAGAATCATTTCCAGTTGGCAAGTCTTACAGAGAAAAAGTTCCACTGGAAATAGTACATTTAGACATGTGTGGCAAACAACATCCATAGGAGGCGGTACATATTTTCTAACATTCATTGATGATTTCTCAAAAAAGACATGGATTTATTTTCTAAAGCATAAATCTGATGCATTGTGTTGTTTTCAATAGTTTAAATCAATTGTGGAGAAACAAAGTGGTTATTACATCAAGTGTCTAAGAACTGACAAAGTAGGAGAATACATTTCAAGAGATTTTCAAAACTTTTGTAAATTCCATGGCATCTACAAGCAATTTACTGCGAGATACACACCACAGTAGAATGGTGTTGCATAGAGAAAGAACATAACCATCATGGAAATGGTGCACAATATGTTGGTAGCCAAACATTTGTCAAATGAGTATTGGGCTTAGGCAGTAGCAACTGAAGTATATATATTGAACAGATGTTCGACAAAGAGTGTAAAGAATAGATTTCCTCAAGAAGCTTGGACAAGATTAAAGCATAATGTGGGGCACTTAAAATTCTTTGGTTGTGTCGCATACGCACATGTTCCAGAAAAACTGAGAAGGAAGTTGGACAACAAAGGAAAAAAATGTATATTTGTTGGGTATTATGAAGAAGCAAAAGGATACTTGTATGACCCTATCACAAGAAAATTCATAATCAGTCACGATGTTCAGTTCATGGAGAATGAAGCATGGGATGGAAGCATAGAAAAGACAGTCAAAATTATTGATGCAATGGAGCATGATGACACAAAAGATGAAGTGGTTCAAACACCATGCACAGGTCAATGTGCAATCCCTTCTACATTTGGCACTATGATGCAAATCACAATGCAGAGTACTCTAGTAAGAGAAACAAGTGCACAGTCTACACCTAGAGCGCAACAAACACCAACAAGCAGTCCAAGTAGTTCTACATCTCCAGATCCAACTTTAGCAAGTTTGTTACCAAGAAAGACAAGAAGTATGTGCGACATCTATAATGAAGACGCAACAAATTCATTTTCAGTTTTTGTTTTGTTTTCACAAATAGATGATCCATTAACCTTTGAAGAAGTTGCAAAAGATGATATATGGGCACAAGCCATAGATGAAGAAATCAGATACATAGAGAACAATCAGACAAGTCTTACAGAGAAAAATTTCCACTGGAAATAGTACATTCAGATATGTGTGGCAAACAACATCCATAGGAGGCAGTACATATTTTCTAACATTCATTGATGATTTCTCAAGAAAGACATGGATTTATTTTCTAAAGCATAAATCTGATGCATTGGGTTGTTTTCAATAGTTTAAATCACTTGTGGAGAAACAAAGTGGTTATTACATCAAGGGTCTAAGAAATGACAAAGGAGGAGAATACATTTCAAGAGAATTTCAAAACTTTTGTAAATTTCATGGCATCTACAAGCAATTTACTACGAGATACACACCACAGTAGAATGGTGTTGCAGAGAGAAAGAACATAACCATCATGGAAATGGTGCACAATATGTTGGTAGCCAAACATTTGTCAAATGAGTATTGGGCTTAGGCAGTAGCAACTGCAATATATATATTGAACAAATGTTCGACAAAGAGTGTGAAGAACAGATTTCCTCAAGAAGCTTGGACAAGATTAAAGCATAATGTGGCGCACTTAAAAGTCTTTGGTTGTGTCACATATGCACATGTTCCAGAAAAGCTGAGAAGGAAGTTGGACAACAAAGGAAAAAAATGTATATTTGTTGGATATTATGAAGAAGCAAAAGGATACTTGTATGACCCTGTCACAAGAAAATTCATAATCAATCGCGATGTTCAGTTCATGGAGAATGAAGCATGGGATGGAAGCATAGAAAAAATAGTCAAAATTATTGATGCAATGGAGCATGATGACACAAAAGATGAAGTGGTTCAAACACCATGCACAGGTCAATGCGCAACCCTTCTACATCTGGCACTATGATGCAAATCACAATGCAAAGTACTCCAGTAAGAGCAACAGGTGCACAGTCTACACCTAGAGCGGAACAAACACCAACAAGCAGTCCAAGTAGTTCTACATCTCCATATCCAACTTTAGCAAGTTTGTTACCAAGAAAGACAAGAAGTATGTGTGACATCTATAATGAAGACACAACAAATTCATTTTCAGTTTTTGCTTTGTTTTCACAAATAGATGATCCATTAACCTTTGAAGAAGTTGTCAAAGATGATATATGGGCACACGCCACAGATGAAGAAATCAAATACATAGAGAACAATCAGACATGGAAATTGGTATATGTACATGATGACAAGGATGTCATAAGTGTCAAGTGGATTTATAAAACCAAGAAAGATGAAGAAGGAAAAGTGCAGAAGCACAAGGCAAGGTTAGTTGCAAGAGTCTTGACACAACAGCCTGGAATTGATTTCATTCAAATATTTGCACCAGTTGCACGCATGGACACAATCAGAATTGTGTTAGCCATTACCGCATAGTACAAGTTGTCAGTTTATCAAATGGATGCAAAGTTAACATTTTTGAATGGAAATATAAAAGAAGAAGTATATGTGGAACAACAAGGTTATGAGGTTCCAGGACAAGAAGACAAAGTGTACAGATTGAAGAAAGAACGGTATGGATTAAATAAAGAACCCAAAGCTTGGTACAATCGCATAGATTCCTATCTTACACAAAATGAATTACAGAGAAGTGAAAATGAGCCAACACTGTACATCAAAGAAAATCATCAAGGTAATATGCTAATTGTTTTTCTATATGTGGATAATTTGATATTTATAGGTGACTTTGGCATAGAAGAATTTAAGTCAGTCATGAAGGATGAATTTGAAATGACGGATTTAGGGATAATGAGATATTTTTTGGGAATAGAAGTTCACTCGTCCAAAACTAGCATATTTATCTCACAGTCTAAATATGCACATGAAATATTAAAAAGATTCAATATGATGAATTCCAAAGCAGCACCAACACCTGTCATAACATGATTGAATTTAAAAAAGGAAGATAAAGGGTCCAAGGAGGATCCCACACTGTTTAAAATACTGGCAGGCAGTCTTATGTATCTCATAGCGACAAGACCTGATATTATGTATGGAGTGAGTCTAATTTCAAGGTTCATGGAAACTCCAAAAGAATCACATTGGAAGGAAGGAAGGAGAATCTTGATATATGTGAATGGAACGCAAGATTTTGGCATTAATTACTCCACTTCAGAAGATTTCAGACTCATTGGATACATTGGCAGTGATTGTGGAGGCAACATAGATGATAGGAAAAGTACCTTTGGGTACACATTTCATTTTGGAACAAGTATGTTATCATGGGCATAAAGGAAGAATCCCATAGTGACTGTTTCTTCAACAGAAGCAGAGTACGCCACAACTACAAGTGCAACTTGTCAAGCAGTTTGGATGAGAAGAATGTTAAAATATTTGTTGTAGGAACAGCAGGAACCAACAACAGTATTATGTGACAACAATTCAGATCATGTTATCAAAGAATCATGTGTTTCACAAGAAAACTAAACATATTGATACAAGTATCACTTTATCAGAGAATTGGTAAAAGACAAAGAGATTTGTTTAGTATTTTGTAGGTCAAAAGAACAAGTCACAGACATTTTTACAAAGGCTTTAGCAAGAGATATTATATTATGTATGGAGTTAGTCTAATTTAAAGGTTCATGGAAACTCCAAAAGAATCACATTAGAAGGCAGGAAAGAGAATCTTGAGATATGTGAATGGAACAAAATATTTTGGCATTAAGTACTCCACTTCATAAGAATTCAGACTCATTGGATACATTGACAGTGATTGTGGAGGTGGCATAGAAGACAGGAAAATTACCTTTGGGTACACATTTCATTTTGGAATATGTATGATATCATTGGCATCAAGGAAGCATCCCATAGTGACTCTTTGTTCAACAGAAGAAGAGTACATCGCAACTACAAGTGCAGCTTGTAAAGTAGTTTGGATGAGAAGAATGTTAAAAGATTTGTTGCAGGAACAACTGGAACCAACAACAGTATTTTTTGACAACAATTCAACCATCATATTATCAAATAATCATGTGTTTCACAAAAAAACTAAACATATTGATACAAGGTATCACTTAATCAGAGAATTGGTAAAAGACAAAGATATTTGTTTAGTATTTTGTAGGTCAAAAGAACAAGTCATAGACATTTTTACAAAGGCTTTAGCAAGAGATGCATTTCAGCATCTGCGCAGTAACAGATGAGTGACAGTAAAATAAAATAAAAAAAATTCAAAATTTTTATGTAATTTTCTTTTGTAATCCCATCTACTTATAATTGAGGGGGAGTGTTGGAAATAGTAATTACAAGTTAGTGAGATCTTCATGTCTCCCTCAATTTGTTTTTCAGTCAATCTTTCAATAGATGAATTGTCAGTCAATTAATCTGACAGCCTGCAAGTGCAAAGTCTCATGTTTACTCAAAGTCAGTCGGCAAGCAGAGAAGCTATAAATATAGCCGATCTTTATATTCTCGAGTTCAGTTAAGTGGTTGAAGAGTCAGTCGTACTAATGGTAGTTTTTAATGTTAATTTGGTCTTAGCTTCTGTAGGAAGTCTCAGTTGAAGTCCATATAAGTCCGAGTCTTTAGTTAGTAGAGATGATGATGATGCAGAGTAATATAGAGAAGAGGCAGAGAGGTAGAAGATTAACAACAACAGTTGAGGAGCTGAAGAAGTCTGAGCACAAGATTTGTGTCTGTAAAGTCAATAGAAGAAGTCATTGGAGCCGAAGCTCATCTTAGTTATTGTACTTTGTAACCACACGCAATGCGATGAAGTTTATTAATATCAAACAATTCATATTTCTGATTTTATGTGCTAAGCATAATAGTTTGTTATTTTGCATTTATAAATTGTTCTTGAAAGCATTTTATATTATAGTGCGCAACATTTGTGTAGTCTATGAACTATGCGACAAGTCCTATGTGATTCAATGATGAATCTTGTGGCATGCAGTATTTTTTCACTGTGTTGCACACAGTTTCCTTGCACGTTGCGGATCCAAGTTTTTACCGTTGTGTAGTGGATCCAAGATATCATAGGTCTTAGGGAAATCCCTCCATAGTAAAACAATTGATCAATGTGGGGTTTATTCCCTCATTTAATCTCATCTAATCATTATTCCAAACCTTATGGGTATCGTTGTGATACCTCAACTCTCCTAAAGTAGTCAATTCATGCATTATTTTCTTTTGTTACATAGAAGTTTGACAATAATATGAAAATGAAAGTTTGACAATGATATGAAATATGAGGATATTTTTAGCTGCCTTTTAGAATATATTTTATATATCCCATACTGTGTTTATTTATTTAAGAAAATTTGAACATAATATTTACGTGTCCTTCATGCTATCCCAAATAGAAATTGGTTTTCATTGCTTTTTGTTACAACCCAACATTGGTTTACATGTAGTAGAAAGTATTAATTGTGTACATATTAGAATGTCAACATCTAAATGCCTTCTTCTTTTCATCAATTTGTTGATCTTCACCATTTTGTTGATCTTCTAATCTTTGATCTCTGGACAACCTGGTCTTCTTCCTTTTTCTACCGTTCTCATCAAATAATTGATTTCCAAATATTTATCTTGTAATTGAATATCCAACCATTACACATCATTGATTATCGACATTCCTTCTTGAAAAACGTAGGCCAATAAAATATACTAAATGTTTAAAAAGAACGTTGAAGATTGATTGGATGATCCATCCTCCCAAATTAAAATCATAGTTACCAAATTCGCTTGAATAAGTAAAACAAAATTGATAATTCCATTTGAATGGTGAATAGTTATATGTCTAGGATCATTTTCTAAATACTCATTAAATGAACATGCACATATCTCTGTAGTCGAGCTGATCGTTTTTGGTTTTCCATTTCATCTAGGTCATTCTCATTCCTCAAGGTAATACTTATCTTCATTCTTCCCAATAAAAGAAAAATCCAATGATGCCTAGAAGTGTCAAAGTGGAGCCCTCTTACCTCACTACATTTTATTGTGTATG
>ML806065.1:89653-123613 GCA_009831015.1 Picea engelmannii
TTTTGGTTTTCCATTTCATCTAGGTCATTCTCATTCCTCAAGGTAATACTTATCTTCATTCTTCCCAATAAAAGAAAAATCCAATGATGCCTAGAAGTGTCAAAGTGGAGCCCTCTTACCTCACTACATTTTATTGTGTATGCGCCTGCATAAAATTTACATGAGTGGATAAGAAGTATATTCTTGTCTTGGGTAGAAGTATCACATAAGGGGATTCTTATTTTACTCTTAGGCAACATGTGATTTAAGTGTTTTTTCACTAGTTAAAACTAGTTCCATTTGCTTCTAGGTATGCTTGGCCCCCATAATATAGGAGTATTGGGTTCTGAGTTTTTGAAAAGAGAACATACCATTTGGCAACCCCAAATATATATTTCCCCATAATCTGTATCTATATATGAGTATCGGGTTGTGAGTTTTTGAAAAGAGAGTACAACATTTGGCAGTCCCAAATCTATCTTTCCATGCATTTATTTTGGAGGAGGAAAATAGCTTCCCTCCCTCCCTATAATTTTTTCGTTGTGCATATATCCCAACTTAGCTTCTCATTGAAACCTAGTCACAAATACTTCTAGTTTGGGTTATCCTTAGCAATTCACCTTTGACAACGTTTTTTTGTTTTTTATATTCTTTTGAGAGAAAATACTACTATCTTAGTGTTTCCCATGTTCATGTTCATGCCCACCCACCCTAGTTTTCCTATTCACTCACTCTTTCAATTCATTTATGTAGAGACCGATTAGTGTGGGGGAGAGGAGAGGATGCAATCCTATGTCACCCCAATGTCATTTCCAAGTCACTTTGTACCCCTAATTCTAGATTTTACATGCTCATATAACCTATGTATTGTTTCCCTCCATTCTTTAGGGCCTCCATTCTTGCCAACCACTCCCAAAGTTTATATTGGGTGTCAATGAAGTTTTTGAAGTAGACAAAAGAGCCCCATAATTCTTTGTTTTTATTTTCCTAAGTCTTTTATATTATGTGCCTAAATGTAAGAGAATGATTGTGTTGATAGGACATAAATTCCCTGCACCAGTAAGGGGTACTCCCCGGTACACAATCCTAATCAGACTATGAAATTTTTGGTTTAGGAGACCCATCCAGATTCTGGGTTGACTGCCATTACTAGTTATGATGTTGGGTGGATGGATATTTATGCAAATGAAAGTTGTAGATGAAGACTATCTAAATGCATAGAATAAAACTAATATACTCTAATATATCTCACCTTAGCTAGGAGTGAATGGTAGTAATCAGATGAGCTAAAATGAAACTAAACTCTGCAAAACACCCCATTCATATAGATGTCATGAAGGTGCAAAGTTAGATATGCACACAAATGTATAACCATAAAATTCTAAGTCATATTTCTACATACATTAACAACTCATATGATCACGGCATTAAATATGAGAAAGAATAACAAAAAATGTAAGAGTAACATTATATGCTTTAGAAAAGTCTATAAGCAAACATGTTCTTACAGCCCAAGTGAACAACAAAGATTATGTCAGAAGTAGTTCACAACAAACAACAACACACATAAGTTTTCTCTCTATAAAAAATATATATTATTTAACCAAGTATTTTCTTAGAAAGTAGTTTCTCAAGTTTATATAAAGCTTTAAGGGCCTCCTCAAAATGGGTCTCTTCTGTTATTTATAAAATTATTACTAACTCCTAAAAAATTCTTCTTGGGTTCCTCAATAATCAATCACAAAAGACCTTTCAACTTACCTTACTAGTTGTTTAACACGTGTGAGGAAAAAGGCGAAGTTGAAAGAGATTTGAAAAAGAGAAAATAAGATATAGTTAACAACAAATCCAAATTTAGTTGTTATGTCTTGTCTATGTATTCCTATCCTGGATGTAGGCAGTCCATATTTCTAATTGATCGTAAAGTGATCTGATCCAGCAATATGCCAACTCCTCGAGAGCATCTTCATGCATGGTCGTGTTGTCGTTGAGAGTCTGCATGTCTTTTTCGAGGGTGGACATGAATTTTTAGATCATGGTGTGAGATTTGGTGGATTGAATGAGGTGTTGTTCAATCAAGTCCATCGTCACCTTGGAGACCGATTCAGTTATCTATCTCCTACGACTTGTACTATATTGTACATTCTCTAACAATTGTTCCATAATGAGAGTAATTTTGATTTCTTCCAAGGGAGGGAGACAACACTTTCTTGTCAAGTCTTGTGTAACCTTATGCAGTCATCACATATTTCCATTGAGTTGGTTGTCTCTCTATCTAATATCTTCCCAGATTGTTGGTGGTGATCTAGTGAAGCGAGATCAAACTTTATGTCTATGCTTGAGGGGCGTGGAAGCTCAACTGGCTCATCCAGATTTCCTATGCATTCCTTAACAGTGTTGAACTAAGTGTTTTTGGCATGCACTTGGCTTTGTTGTTCTATAATAGTGGTTGTTATCTGTTGAAACAAGTGTAGGTGGGCATACATATCTATGATGGTATCTTCTAGTTTTTCCCTGAATTTCTCTACACTAGCTTTGAATCTTTGCAGATTTCTCTCATCTATATCCACCTACTTGATTTGTTCTTATAGCTCTTTGATTCATGCGTCCTTCTCTAGATTTTGATGGCATACATTTTAGACATTTTCTTCCATTGTTGTAGTGAAAGCGATGTCGGTGGAAGCTATGGAGATTGGGTCCTCACTATTATTTCCTGTCACCAAGGTCTACATGAGGACTGACATTGTATTTCCTCTCGTGATCGACACATTCCTTATTTTCTCTTATACAATCCTACCCGTGGTCTTATCATATGTGACCTTCTTCAAGTTGGGCACTTTTCTTGGTTTGAATGGGGTACAAATCCCTAGACCTAACCGACCAAATTGAATATGTATGCTAGCACCTATTGTTGATATCTTTGGGATATTGATGTCCATCAGTGATGCATCATCATTCATTGCTTCTTCCTCCTTTTTATGTTTCTCCTCTTCAATTGACTTTTTTGTGTCTTCATTTGTTGCTTTTTGTGCTACTTTTGTTGTTGTTGGTTTTGTTGTAACTCTTCCAGCTGCTACATTTGTTCAACTTATTTTTCAGCAGCTATCTTTTCTTCTACTTATGCTTTTGTTGCTATTGTTGCATCATCCTTATATCTGTCTTTAGTTTCATCAGTTTTCCTCTTCTTTTTGGCAACATCATTCTTCTTTTTGTGGAGTTTTTCCTTATTTATCTTCTTCTTGTCTGCTACCATCTCCTCTTCTTCTATTAATCATGATTTCACATATGTAATTGCATTACATGTCTTCATTGTTGCCTCTTCTTCTTCTTTCTTCATGGCCTCCTCATGAGATCTTTCTTCATCTGCAATTCTCCCGATGGGTTTGAATTTTCTTTTGGAAATGACTTCATCGTATGTTCTTGCGCCACAATGTATCTCCTCTTATTCCCATATGGCCGAAGTGTAATCCAAGGGTATTCTATATGTGGAAAAGTGTTCCTTGACCACCTTTTTTGGGTCGTGCCTCCTAAATCTCTCTTCTTCGAAGTGGTATGAAATTAATATATCCACTTCATCTTGGGATTTATTGGTATTTGCAAATGAGTAGGCGTCGATCCATAATGGGAGTGGGGGGCATATATATTTCTTATCCCAGTAGAGTATCGGCCTGACTTTGTTGATCACAACTTTGATTGATGTACAATCTGACAACCACAACTCAACGGTAAGTCAACATCTGGGAGGCATAACTTTCTCATACAAACTTTGCTTGATGTACAATATGCACCATTAGAAAGGTATCAGTGTGTATAATATATAATCTTCCTACATAGTAAGTTTTGGACCAAAAAAAGTGTTGTTTGATGCCTCAAAATGTCTCTGAAATATTTCAAATGGTTTTTTGGACGCAAATTTCCAAATTTGGACCAGTCGCCGAAATGGCCCTGGAAGTTGATTCCTACAATTTTTGCACCCACAAAGTACTGAGATAGATGAAAAATAATATAATGAACCAATCCGGATCAGTTTGATAAAATAGATAGGTAATATTAAATGATATTCTAGAAAACAAATAGAAATAGATAAGTAATATTAAGTAAAAACAAATTGCAAGACAAGATGAGTTCAACATTTATTCATTTTCCATTCAAATGTAATACGATATTGTTAAGACATTTATTTGTACAAAAATTATGGAATCAATGTAGTGTGAAAGGGAGGTCATTTGATTCTTGAGTCATTCCTTCTTTTCACCATTAGTATGAAAATTCTATGTAGTATCATGCATTTACTATGCATAGAGTTAGGACATTGACTTTTAAGTCATGTCACTTCACCTGCTGCCAGATCCCCCACTTCAAAAATTAATCATAACTTCAACACAAGTTGCAACATAAACAAATTTATCCATGGATGTGTCACTCATTAAAAACATGCAAGTGACAGTCAGTTTGAAGAATAACCCTTCTTATGAAATTTTAATATACACTTTGCACTTCTTCAAAAATGAGTAAAAATGAAAATGAGAATTCTTTTGGATGGCCATTTTTTAAGGCACTTGTGTAATGTGCTATGATTCTATTGATGCATTGTGGCATGCTCAATTTTGATCCTTAATCGCCTTTGATTTATTTCCTTCCAGGGAAAAACAATCATTTACATGTAATATGGTTCTCAAGTACGTCAACACTTTTTCCTTTTGTAGTGAAGTTTGACAATAACCAGTTTTGAAAAAAAATGTGGTCTTAATTTTTGTGGCTACAAAAACTAATTAAAGTGGGCTAAATTTTGTAATTGAAATAAATTAGTTAATGATTGTGGTTACAATGATTTTTTCCATGTTCAACATGTGTAAAAATTCAATGATAAGGATGATATCTTAAGTTTAGATTCATGAAGAGTATTAAAATAATACCTTCATCCGCAACCACCTTATATTGAAAAGGAGTGCCTATTACAAATGCATTTTGGTGGAAAGATGAAATTATTGGCAAGTTGTATATTATTTTGTTTTTATGGATGTAGACATGTTTGACAATGTCCAAAAATTCCTCGATTATATTGCATTCATTAATAACATGTTGAACGGGGGACAATCATCGACGGATTTTTGTGTAGGATTTCAACCAGATCACAACTAATTAACCCAATATTTGGATCTAGTAGTTTGAAACTTAATTCAGTCGGTGGAAGCACTGATTATAAATTTTTATCCCATAGAGGCATATTTTGCAATGGATTATAATGTTACTCCTGGGAATTTGTAATCTTCATGTTTTTTATCAATAAGAATACATGTTTCCATTGTCCCATATATGTTTCCCTTCTAAAGGTTTTACCATGTAAAATTGTTGTGTCTCTTGTGCGATTTTTTATTTTATTTCACTACACAACAAATGGTATCAAAGCTTGAAGAAAGGAGAGTTCAGTCGTTGGTGATTTGCATGCAGATAAGACTTGAGACCATTTGCAGTGACCTATTGTGTAGAGAAGGAATTAATATGGTTTATTCTCACACAGACAAGAGAAACAAAGGCCATCCATGCACATATTGAAGTCGCAATCACGTTTTTTGGGTAGAAACCCTTGTCGACGAGCAACAAGACCATACACGCATATTTTTGGAGTTGCGAGAATCATTGGGGTTATGCTCAAATTGGTGACTAATTTTTTTTTCCAGTGGGTCAAACATGATTTCGTATGGAATTGTTTCTTCTAGCTCTATTTTACAATAAGATATCAGACATAGATTTCTTATGGTATATTTGGTAAATATATGCAATCAAACTTTGAATTCTACATATCATCATTGAATATACTTTGTTAGAGCTTGTTCCTTGTTTCTTCAACGCATAAAATGGAAAATGAATAGAGTATAGGGTTGAAGGTGGAGATTACAAGTCATCCCAAGGAAGATTTCCAAAAGAGGCATGGATCCGAGAATGTCGCTACGAAGGAAAAAAAATTTGTTGAGCCTTGTTCAGGAATGAATGATGATGTTTTACGATTTTGTAGTATCTCTCAATATATAGAAGAATTCTTGTTAGAACCTTGTGTGTGTCACCACATGTGTCCATATAGAATTTGGTTCTCTAAATACCAAGCTATTGATGGTGATATTTGTGTTTATGGGAAACAATGTTTCTTGTAAAACTGATGGAATTGGGAGAATCATGATCAAGATGTTCGATGGTGTTGTAAGGACATTGACAGAGGTAAGACATGTGCCTCAACTTAAGAAGAAATCAATTTCTTTGGGAGTTTTGGATTCCGCATGATATAAATATATCAATCAAGGTGGAACATTGAAAGTGTCGAAGGGAACTGTGGTGGTAATGTAGGCTACGAAAATTAGGAACCTTTACAGGTTGGAAGGGAGTATTGAAACAATTCAAGCAGCTGTGGTATATGAGAAAGAAGGTGAATATACTCGTTTATAGCATCAAAGACTTGGCCATATGAGCGAGAAAGGCCTCAAGGTACTGGTAAACCATAAGTTACTTCCAAGCTTAAAATATCTTAATTTGAAGTTCTGCAAACATTGTGTTTAAGGATGGAAATTTATTTTAAATTGTAGAAACCTTGGCAAATCTTACTAATCCTTCATATGACAACTATAAATGTTTGGCGATATTTTTGTAAAAATATTCAAATTTCTAAAGATTTTATATAGTTTGTATAAACTTTTGGCGAATTTCAATGTAAAATATTTTTATCCTATAAAATTTGGGCGAATCATTTTTAGAATAGCGAATATGTTTTTGGGAAAAACCATGGAAAATTAGCCCATGAGCGAAATTTAGCCCCTAAAATCATTACTGGAAGCAATGTAGATAAAAGTTTAAAACAAGCAGTCATATACCTAAAGGAATCCTTGATTATATCCATTCAGATGTGTGGGGGGCATCCCCTAGAGTTTCTTTTGGAGGATCATCATATTTTGTGAAATTTATAGATGGTTACTCTAGAAATGTGTGGGTCTATTTACTGAAAATAAAAACTAACATGTTTTTAACATATTTAAGTAGTTTAGAGCTTTGGTTGAAAAAAGAACTCGCAGGTCAATCAAGTGTTTGCGAATAGATAATGGAGGTGAGTTCACGTCAAAAGAATTTGAATATTATTGCAAGGAAGCTGGGATCGAGAGGAATAAAACCACTATTTATACTCCTCATCAAAATGTCATTGATTAATGCATGAATAGGACTATTCTAGAGAGAGCAAGGGGCATGCTCAATAATGCCAAATTGTAGCAAGGGTTGTGGGTGGAAGTAGTGAATGTAACTTGTTATTTTGTAAACTGGTCACTGTCAATTGCAATAGATTCTAAGATTTCAGAAGAGGTGTGGACATGTCATCCTTGTGATTATTCAAAACTTGAAAATTTTTGTTGTAAGGCTTATGCTCTTATTCCAAATAATCAACATTCTAAGTTAGACCCTAGATAAAAAAAAGTACATCTTTGTTGTTTATGGTGGTGGAGTTAACAGATATAGATTGTGGGATCTTACTGCCCAAAACATCATCATTAAAAGAGATGTGGTATTTGATGAATCTCCTCTCATAAAAGTAGATGTGGTAGAAGTTGAAATGAAATAGGTGCGGGTACTAAAAATTCAATGAATTCAGTTGGACACTCCACCATCTTTAGAAAACAAGGACCATGAAGAAGTTCCTAAGGATGAGGATGCAGAAAATTTCCAAGAAAATATGGAAATGCCACAACCATATCTAAGGATATCTACACAAACAAAGAATCCTCCTAAAAGGTATGATGATCATATTTCATTTGTGGCTTTGATTTCTAGTGACTAGGAACCTGGTTGTTATCAAGAAGTGATGGACGGTACTAAAATTGTCAAATCGAAAATAGTCATGAAAGAAGAAATGGATGCCTTAGAGAGGAATAAAACATGGGACCTAGTAGAATTATCATAGGGAAGGAAATTTTTCGGCTGCAAATGGGTCTACAAACTGAAGAAGGGTGTTGATGATAAAGTTGAAAGGTACAAAGAAAGATTGGTAGAGAAAAGGTATTCTCAAGAGAAAGGTATTGATTTCCATGAGATTTTTTCACCATTTGTTAATCTTGTTTTTATTCATATAGTATCAACACTCGTTACTTTACTTGATATTGAGTTAGAACAACTAGATGTTAAAACAACATTTTTACATGAAGATTTGGATGAGGAGATATATATGGAACAACCATAATGGTTTTTTCAAGATCGCAACAATAGATTCTTTTGGAAGCTCAAGAAGTCTTTGTATGGTCTGGAGCAATATCCCAAATAGTGGTACAAGAAGTTTGATTCCTTCATGGTGAGCCAAAATTTCACAATAAGTGAGTATGACCATTGTGTTTACTCCAAAAGTTTAAATGGAATATTTATTATCTTGGTATTATATGTTGACAATATGCTTGTAGCAATCAAAAGCATGGTTAAGATGAACATGGTGAAGGCTCAGTTGGCTAGGATATTTGATATGAAGGATCTATAAGCAACAAAACAAATCTTGGGCATAGAAATACACAGAGTTATGAAAAACAATAAGCTATGTTTACCACAACAAAGATGTGGAGAAGATATTTGTGAGATTCGGTATGAATCAAGTGAAACATGTAAATATCCCTTTGGATTCTCATTTTAAGTTTTCTTCATTTTATGTCTTAGTAATAAGGAAAAAAAGGATTGTATATCTTGTGTATCTTATGCCAGTGCAATAGGAAGTTTGATGTATGTGATGGTAAGTACAAGACTGGATATTTCACATGTAGTTGGTGTTGTCAGTAGATACATGGAAAATCCAGATAAAGAGAATTGGACAACAGTGAAATGGGTGCTTCAGTATCTAAGAGGCACAAGTGATTATTATATCACCTATAACAGTTGCAATGATTTAGTATGTGGTTATGCTGATTCAGATTTTGCAAGTGATTTGGAAAACAAGATATCTACTTCAGGTTATGTCTTTACTCTTGTAGGAGGACCTGTTAGTTGCATGTCAAAGCTTCAAAACATAGTTTTTTTATCCACTACATAGGCATAATATATAGTTCCCTCACATGCTTGCAAGGAGTCAATCTCATTAAAGGGTTTGCTAGGTGATTTTTGAAGGATCCAGGCTAAGGTGACGATATTATGCAATAGTCAAAGTGTTATTCATTTGGATAGAAATCCAACTTATCACAGTAAGGAAAAACATATTACTATTAAATACTATTTTGTAAGACAGGTTATTGATGAAGGTGGAATGTCTCTAGAAAAGGTCCATATACAAAAAGAATTGTGAAAACTTGTTCATGAAACCAATATTGTTAGAGAAGTTGCAGTGGTGTTTGTCTTCTCTTGGCTTGCAGAAAAGGTGATGAACTTGGGCAATGTAATCAATTAAATTATTTTCAAGGTGGAGACCGTTGAACGAGTGACGCCCACCGATAGATTTTTGTGCCGGATTTCAGCCAGATCACAACTAATTAACCCAATATTTGGATCTAGCAGTTTGAAACTTACTTCATTCGATGGAAGCACTGATTATAAATCTGTAGCCCATAGAGGCAGATTTTGCAATGGATTGTAAGCCCGCTCTTGGGCATCTATAATATTCTTGTTTTTTATCAATAAGAATATTGATTTCAATTGTCCCATGGATGTTTCCCTACTAAAGGTTTTACCACATAAAATCACTATGTCTCTTGTGTGATGTTTTTTCTTTTATTGCACAACATAACAATATGTGAGCTTAAGCAATTGAAAAAACCATTAACTTTTACCACCAACAAAAAGTCGAGTGAGGATAATATAGGTAAGTACATAGTACTACAATTAGTAAGTGTAAGGATCTAACATGAGGAAATAGGGCAATCGATGATTGTGGTATGGGGTTTTGTTCAATTTAATCCCATCTAATCACTAGTTCAAATCATGTGGATAACATTGTGATACACCATCTGTAACACACCCACGACAGGGAAAAAAAATTCTTTTGATTTTCTTAAAGTACATGAACTTCATTCACGGTTCCTAATTTTGGAAGGTTAGAGGGTAAGTCTGACCTCCTGGTCAAGGATCGTTCTTAACCCTGTTGAGCTGGAGCGACTCTTCGATTCTCTTTTGGGACCTCTATTTAAACAACCCACAGGTCCTCTCTATGAAACTCTACCTATGTGACTAAGCACCAAGCACGAGCTTCACCTCCACATGACCACAATCTATGGTCGCACGCCTACACGAGAGTGTTTTGAGACTTTGCATGTTGGGACTTCAACGTATGAGCCACCCCTGACTCCCCAATTTTCGAGTTCCTAAAGAGGCCTAATGACCGTTAGCTCCCTCCGCTCACGTGACCATTCCCATGACCATGGGCTTAACCTAAACGACACGTTGCATTCTACGACTTTGGGACTTTCGATGCAAGGCACCCCAACTCCTCGAACTCCCAAGCTCCGAAAGGGACTAAAGTTCCCTAGCTCCTCCCTTAATCTTCCACCCATACAACCAGTCACTACGACTTGGGGCTTATTATACGAACTCATCGAGACTTCGCGTTTCACGAAGTTGGAACACAACCCAATGCCTATCTTTCGAAAACCCAATCCCTGAACTCTCGATATCCCTTCACCTAGATCAATGGTCATGGCTCTCCTATGATCGGATGGTTCAAATCAAATCGTGAGTTCAGGCCTCGCGAGTTCACAAAACTCTACCCTTTGACTTCCTTCAGCAACGAGTCAGTGAAACATTGATCCTTTGCCACGCGTCCTCTGCCAGTGGATGGTTTCGATTACTTCGAGAATTTTAGGACTTTGACGAGTCAACTCTCTCACCTATACAAGGGTTGATATCGGTGACCAAGGTAGCTCCCGAGGGATCTTGGGATCTACGGTCTCGGTCCCATCACTCCTTGCAAAGACTAAAGGGGCCGAGGCGTTAACACATGTGCTCCTCCTCTAGATCCATTGGTCCTGACAGACCTGGGATACTTTCGAAAGGATCTCGTCCGTTCGTCTCCCAAACGAAATGATACTCCCTTTCGATAATTTGTCTCACTATCCTTTCTGAACTCGGGCAACAAAATTAAACCCCTCAGAGGTTCGAGCTTCTGTGGCTCCGAAACCTTCAAAAACTAACTCCTTCTTGCACAGGGTTCCCAAACCTGGGTCACCTGAACCTTCAGATGATTATTGGGAAAATTATCCCTACTCTTAGTCGAGTTTCTGGATAAGGGCTTGGGTGCATTTCAAAGTCCCTAGGCTACTGACCTGAATGAAGTGCCTTCCTAACTCGTCAAATTAGGAGCTATGACATTGGGGCAAGGTAAACTCATGGGTTTGTCGTAGCGGTAGCCATACCAAGGAGCTTACTCCGACTCTGAGACATGATGCAGTTCCCTGGGAAAGGTGCTTTTGAGAGATTAAACCAGAACATCACGAGAATCAGGCAGATGGGACGATTCTTAGTGGAACAGACTCATGTTTCGAACTTACTCATTTTATACAGAAAAAAAACGGTGGCATATAAATATACATATGCATTCATTATTTTCAATCTAAAACACCAGGAAATCATAGCATATAGGAACCATTTATGGGCATATAAACATGAGCATGTATCCATGATATTCAATTCAAAGTACAAGACATAAAACACTTATCAGAATTGCAAGGCGTGATGCAACTGCTGAGAGGGGTGCTCATTTCCACCCAACCATAGGCTCAGTCACTCCCAACGAATTTATCACTGGCCACCCCCAAGCTTAGACCACGATGCTCTGAGATTCAATCTCTTACTTCCTACTCAACGAAAGTTAGGGATGAAGGTTACTCTCCTTCTCCCTATACAAACAAATAGATGAGGACGAAGGTTACTCTCCTTCTCCTGNTGTTTCCTTTCTTGCATTCCTCTGTGAGATTGCATGTGGCACATATTTTTCTGTCCGTGGTTAGGTCTGAGAGCTTTACGGATGGGCAGTCTACCCCATCCCCTCATTAAATCTTGAGGAGCCTCCCCACCTACCATCCTGATGGAAATTCATTCCTGGGTTAGAGAGTTGTTTTGGTCTTGAGAAAGTAAAAACCTGTATGGTACTGGTTTGGTGGAAGTTAATGCAACCGCTCTGGGTCCCTTCCACCACCTTTTCATTAGCCATCGTGGTCTCTTTTAGCACATCCCCTTCTCAGCAGTCATGCAACACATGTTCATAGCATAATTTACATTCATCGACTTTTTATACAAAGGTCCATCAAATCAAACATTCACACATTTGAGTTTTCCATAGTTCCTGGGCCAATATAGTTATATTTACAGACTGGGGGAAACAGGGTGTTACACCATCCCTCCTTAAAGTAGTGAGTTCAAGCAATGTTTGCTTTTGTTTCGTTTTGTTATATGAAAGTTTTACAGTAATATGAAAATGGAAGTAATATGAAAATGGAAGTTTGACAATGATATGAGATATGAGGAATTTTAGTATGGCCAACATAATTTTGGCTACCTTTTATAATATATTTTATATATTACATATTGTGTTTATCTATTAAAGAAAAATTCAACATAATGTGTCCGCTATCTCAAATAAAAATTGAGGAAGTTTTATACAGGATGTTCGTGTGTTTACAATGGAACCGGACCCTAAAGCACGTTCCATTGGTGATGAGGCGGAATCTCGCAATGAAGAGAAAAGCGAATGCAGCTACAGAAACTGAGGCAGATGGTGGATTTGTGTTTTGGATATAAGGACGTTTCCATCGAAGGAAAATCTCAATCAAAGAATAAGGATTTGAACTTGCATGGAGTCTGGACACATAAATTCTCAGTTGCCTCAATTGTTCGCCGAACGGTTGTAACTGGTCTTCTCTAGCGGGGGTTTCGTTTCAACGTGTGTATATGGTGATTTTTTTAAAATATTACTTTTATGAGTTGACAAGAGTATTATTTTAGCAACATGTAATTTAAGTGTTTTTGCACTAGTTAAAACTAGTTCCATTTCGATTTTCTTCTAGGTATGCTTGGCCCCCATAATCCGTATTTATATAGGAGTATTGGATTGTGAGTTTTTGAAAAGAGAGCACAACATTTGGCAATCCCAAATCTATATTTCCCCATAATCTGTATCTATATAGGAGTATTGGGTTGTGAGTTTTTGAAAAAAGAGTACAACATTCGGCAATCCCAAATCTATTATTTCCATGCATTTATTTTGGAGCAGGAAAATAGCTTTCCTCCTTTCCTATAACTTTTTCATTGTGCATGTATTTCAAATTATCTTCTCATTGAAACCTAGTCACAAATACTTCTAGTTTGGGTTATCTTTAGCAATTTACCTACCTTTGACAATGATTTTTGTTTTTTTATTTTCTTTTGAGAGAAAATACTACTATCTTAGTTTTTCCCATGTTCATGTTCATGTTCATGTCCACCCACCCCAGTTTTCCTATTCATTCACTCTTTCAATTCATCTATGTAGAGACCGATTAGTGTAGAGGAGGGGAGAGGACGCAATTCTATGTCACCCCAATGTCATTGTCAAGTCACTTTGTACCCCTAATTCTAGCTTTTACATGCTCATATAACCTATGTATTGTTTCTCTCCATTCTTTAGGGCCCCCATTCCTACCAACCACTCTGAAAGTTTATATCGGGTGTCAATGACATTTTTGAAGTAGACAAAAGAGAACCATAATTCTTTGCCTTTTTTTTCCTAAGTTTTTTCTATTATGTGCCTAAATGTAAGAGAATGACTGTGTTGACGGAACAGAAATTCCCTGCACGAGTAAGGGGTACTCCCCTGTACACAATCCCAATCAGACTATGCATTGTTTGGTTTAGGAGACCCATCCATATTCTAGGTCGGTTGCCATTACTGGTTATAATGTTGGGTGGATGGATATTTATGCAAATGAAAGATGTAGATGAAGACTATATAAATGCATAAAACAAAACTATTCTACTCTAATTTATCCCACCTTAGCTAGGAGTGAATTGTAGTAATCGAATGAGCTAAAATGAAACTAAACTCTACAAAACACCCCATTCATATAGATGTCATGAAGGTGCAAAGTTAGATAACACATGCACACAAATGTATAACCATAAAATTCTAAGTCATATCTCTGCATACATAAACAACTCATATGCTCAAGACATTAAATATGAGAAAGAATAACAAAAAATGTAAGAGTAACATTAATTGCTTCAGAAAAGTCTATAAGCAAACATGTTCTTACAGCCCAACAAACATTCTGTCGAAAGTAGTTCACAAAAAAAAACAACACACATAAGTTTTCTCTCTATCAAAAAGCTATATTAGTAAACCAAGTATTTTATCTTAAAGTAGTTTCTTAAGTTTATATAAAGCTTTAAGAGCCTCCTCAAAATGAGTCTCTTCCGTTATTTATAAAATTATTACTAACTCCTGAAAATTCCTTCTTGAGTTCCTCAATAATCAATTACAAAAGACCTTTCAGCTTCCCTTACTAGTTTTTTGACACATGTGAGGAAAAAGATGAAGCTAAGAGAGATTTGAAAAAGACAAAATAAGATATAGTTAACAACAAATCCGAATTTAGTTGTTATGTCTTGTCTATTTGTTCTTATCCTAGATGTAGGTGGTCCATATTTCCAACTGATCCTGAAGTGATATGATTCGGAAATATGCCAACTCCTCAAGAGCATCTTCATGCATGGTCATGTTGTCGTTGAGAGTCTGTGTGTCTTTTGCCAGGGTGGCCATGAATATCTAGATCATGGTGTTGTATTTTTTGGATTGAATGACGTGTTGTTTAATCAAGTCCATTGTCACCTTGGAGACCGATTCAGTTATCTCTCACCTGTGACTTGTACTCTATTGTACCTTTTCTAACAATTGTTCCATAATGAGAGTATTTCCAAGTTCTTCCAAGGGAGGGAGACAACACTTTCATGAACAAATTTCCATTGAGTTGGTTGTCTCTCTATATACTCTCTGCCCATCTTGTTGGTGGTGATCTAGTGAAGCGAGATCAAACTTTATGTCTATGCTTGAGGGGCGTGGAAGCTCAACTGGCGCATCTGGATTCTCGACGATCCATCTATCAATATTTCCTATTCATTCCCCAATAGTGTTGAACTAAGTGTTTTTGGCATGCACTAGGCTATGTTGTTCTATAATAGTGGTCATTATCTGTTGAAACAGGTGTAGGTGGGAATACATATCTACGATGGCATCTTCTAGTTCCACCTTGAATTTCTCTGCACTAGCTTTGAAGCTTTGCAGAATTCTCTCATCTATCTTCACTTGCTTGAGTTATTCCTATATCTCTTTGATTCATGTGTCCTCTAGATTTTGACGGTATAAGTTTCATATGTTTTCTTCCACTATTGTAGTGAAAGTGGTGTCGATGGAATATATGGAGATTGGGTCCTCACTAATTTTTCCTATCACCAAGGTATGCATGACGACTGACATTGGATTGCCTCTCATGACCGACACTTTCCTTATTTTCTCTTGTACAATCCTACCCATGGTCTTATCATATGTGACCTTCAAGTTGGGCACGTTGCTTGGTTTGAATGGGGTACAAATCCCTAGAAATAACCCACCAAATTGAGTATGTCTGGTAGCACCTGTTGTTGATATATTTGGGATGTTAGTGTCCATCGGTGATGCATCATCATTCATTGCTTCTTCATCCTTATTATGTTGCTCCTCTTCAATTTCCCTTTTTGCGGCTTCATTTGTTTCTTTCTGTGCTACTTTTGTTGTTGTTGGTTATGTTGTAACTCTTCCGGTTGCTACCTTTTGTTCAGCTTCTTTTTCAGCAGCCGCATTTTCTTCTTCTTCTTCTTTAGTTGTTTCTATTGCATCAGCCTTAGATCTATCTTTAGCTTCATCAATTTTCCTCTTTTTTTTGGCAACATCATTCTTATTTTTTTTGGAACTTTTCCTTCTTTCTCCTCTTCTTGTATGTTATCATCTCTTCTTCTTATCTTCTATCATCTCCTCTTCCTTTGTTGATCATGATTGCACAAATGTAATTTCAATAGATGCCTTCACTATTGCTTCTTCTTCTTCTTTCTTCATGGCCTCCTCACGAGATCTTTTTTCATCTATGATTCTCCCGATGGGTTTGAATTTTCTTTTGGAAATGACTTCATCATATGTTCTAGTGCCACAATGTATCTCCTCTTCTTCCCATGTAGTCTAAGTGTATTCCAAGGGTATTCCATACTTGGAGAAGTGTTCATTGACCATATTTTTTGGGTCCTGCCTCCTAAATCTCTCTTCTCCGAAGTGGTATGAAAGCAATATATCCACTTCATCTTCAGCTTTCTTGATATTTGAAAATGAGTAGGCGTTGATCCATAATGGGAGCATGGGCCATATAGCTTTCTTATCTCGATAGAGTATTGCCTTGACTTTGTTGATCACTGTCTAGTAAGTTTCTTCACAGTGCACTAATTATTTTGGGACAAATCGAGGAAGCAGATGTGGGGCTTTCATGGATCTGTATATTTTGATATAAGTGCCATGCTCCATCAAGTACCCATCTCATATTCTCCTAATTGTCGATGTTTTGGTAACATCGGATAGGTACTTCCACATAGGCATGTGTTTGTTATGTGGAAATAGTTGAAAATATTCTAGTCTTGAGTTTACTTTAGTTAGAAGGAATTAATTAAAGTAAAATTGTATTTATTAGTGAATTGAGTTATTTAAGGACATGCTTAGCATGCAACATGTAATCTAAATCTTGAGTGGGTGTGAGAAGTAATCTCAACCATATAGCACTTTGAAGTTTAGAAATAAATTGTAATTCATGATTATAAAAGCAAGGATGGGGTATAGGAGAAGTTACTTTTGAAGAGAGGTTGAAGTCAAGAGACTTTGGTGAGAGACCAAGGTAGGGACTTGTGTGAGATACAATTGTGAGAGACTTTGAGAGGAAGTCACTTGGTGAGAGACCAAAGTAGGCACTTGTGTGATATACACTTTTTAGAGACTTGGTGAGAGACCAAGGTTGATGATAGAAAAGAAGGACTTTTGCTAGAAAAGAGTGGAGGAGAAAAGAAGGTTTTTTGATAGAAATGAGTGTAGGAGCAAAGAAGGACCTTTGCTTACACTAGAGTGAGGAGATCTCACTGGTTGGGTGAAGAGAGTTCATCCAAGTATTGATGAGAGGGTTGGATTACAAAGGACCGTGATTCAATATCTTGATAGGTGGAGAAGGACTTTCATCTAAAGGTCATATAGGTCAAGGAGGAAAGAGAGCAGAACTAACCACAGGTGGGTTTCAAAGGATAAAGACTAGAGGGAAGAGAAAATTTGTATGGATCTTGTTGTACGGGTTTTTTGTACATATATGTGGATCTCATAGAAGACATATGTAGATATATGTAGGTCAGAGAAGGGAAATGCATGAACATCCAGGGGCCAGAGAAGGGAAAGTTGTGGATGCATTGGGAAATGTGCTAGTATAAGGTCATATAGAAGAACAAGAGTTTTAAGGTTTGTCTATAATGTACAATTCTCTCAGTGGGCCATTATCCCTGTTACAGGAGCCATACTTTGACCTTAATAAAAGCATCATTAGACTGGTTTCCCCTCTAGGGTTTTTCCAGGGGTTTACTCGAATCTTGATGTTCTTATGTGCTTGATTTGGTTTCCTTGTTTATTCTTTCACTACATGTTTTGTTGAGTAACCTAGTTGTGCTTTGATTTAGTAAATATATGTTGCTTAGAATTAACTTCTTGGTTCTAGGTTAAAGGAAAATATCGACATGGTATTAGAGCATACCAAGGGTTGAATCTGCTTCAGATTTTTCAACATGGTATCAAAGCCAAGGATTTGAAGGAAAGAGGGAGAATCGTCTCTAAAGGGAGAAAACCAAGAGGACAGATCTTATCAGGTAGATAACTAGTAGATGAAATCAAAGGACATATTTTCAAGGAAGCAAAAGTATTAGGCAGAACAGGTGTTTTTGCAGGGGCATCCACGAGTCACGTTGTAGATAGGCGTGGGAATTTGTGGGTCACAGAAGGATAGGGCATGGATATCCACCGATCAAATAAGGACAAGTCGTGGATAGTCCATACAGGACGGTACAGGGTAGTTCCAACAGAGGTTTATCATATCATATCTTGAATATGGGGAACACATGGGAGCAGAGAAGGAATTTTTCTCATTTTCTTAAGTCATCTACTTTGGAACAAAGATGGAATTTTTCTCAAGTGATTGAGCCACAAAGGACAGTGACTCAAAGGAATCTCAGATGGGTGAAGAAGGAAGTTCATCCAAAAATCATAGGATGACATATTTATTAGAGTCAGTGACTCATAGACAGAGCAAAGAAGGAATTTTTCTTAAGGAGATCTCATAAAGGGGTGAAGAAGGAATTTCACCTAGATACCTAATCAGTTCAAAGGAGAAGAGAAGTCATAGGAGAAACTAGAATAGCACCATGAGCAACAAATAGATCTAGTGGCAAGGAAAGATCTAGGCAATAGAGGAGTTGCAGGTACAGGATCGTACAACATCAACAAAGGTGCTCGGTTGTAGGTGTTGGTTATTTATCAGTGGATAGAAGAACACACAGAATGAGTGAGTAATATATCATTGAGTGAATGAAGAAGGAATTTCATTCAAGTGTGTACGGAAAGGTTCTAGGAAAGGAGAAAAGGGGCAGTAAGGGAGATAGTAGTGAACTAGCAAGATCGAAGGACTGATCTTGAGGTTTGTAGGGATTAACTATTTGTTGATTTGTATTCCTTGGGTGAACCATTATCCTAGGATGGAACTTGAAAATGGATCCAAGGGGATCTTGGATCTTGGATCATGGATCGATGTTAGTGGCATAGAATAGGGAGAAGGTAGCTCATAAGGTTAAGAAACTCAGGAAGAGTCGGCTTTCGGGTTCAGGTGGGAAGGAGCATCCTTCCAAGGATTCACAGTACAAGATGGCCATGCAGGATGCTCAGGAGAAGGATACTTCTAGGAGCATGTTCAGAGGCAATGAGTCTTTGGAGATAGGTCATACCATCATGGCAGGGATAGATTTTGTGTTAGAGGGAGTAGCCAATCAGGTGTATTGGAGAGCATGCATGGTAGTGGTTCTGGTAGAGAAGATAGAGAAAAATCTAGGTGGGAGAAGTATCTTCCTCGCTAAGAGAGAGTGTTGATGTTTTGGTAGCATCGGACAGATACTTCCACATAGGCATGTTTTTTGCATGTGGAAGTAGTAAAAAATATTCTAGTCTTGAGTTTGCTTTAGTTAGAAGAAATCAATTAAAGTAAAATTGTATTTATTAGTGAATTGAGTTATTAAGGACATGATTAGCATGCAACATGCAATCTAAATATTAAGTGGATGTGATAAGTAATCTCAACCATATATCACTTTGAATATTAGAAATATATTGTAACTCGTGATTATAAAATCAAGGTTGGGGTATAGATTTATGTGAGATACACTTGTGAGAGAAATTGAGAGGAAGTCACTTGGTGAGAGACCAAGCTAGGGACTTGTGTGAGTTACACTTGTGAGATACTTGGTGAGATATCAAGGTTGAGGATGGAAAAGAAGGAATTTTGCTAGAAAGGGGTGTAGGAGAAAATAAGGACTTTTTCTTACACTAGAGTGAGGAGATCTCACTAGTTGGATGAAGACATTTTGTACAAGTATTGATGAGAGGGTTGGATAAAAAAGGACCATGATTTAATATCTTGATAGGTGGATAAGGAATTCCATATAGAGGTCATACATGTCAAAGAGGAGAGAGAGAAGGAGTGGCCACATGTGGGTTTCAAAGGAAATAGATCAGAGGGAAGAGCAGAGTCATATGAATCTTGTTGTACGAGATTTATGTACACATATGCGGGTCTTAGAGGAGACTAGCATGGATACTCATGGGTCAGAGAAGGGAAAGGCATGAAAATTCATGGGCCAGAGAATGGAAGTTGCATATGCATTGAGAAATGTGTTGGTATAAGTCCATACAAAAGGAAGGGAGTTTCTAGGTTTTTCTGCAATGTATAATTCTCTTAATAGGCCATTATCCCTATTACAAGAGCCCTAATTTTACATTAATAAAAGCATCATTGGACTGGTTTTCCCTTCAGGGTTTTTCCAAGGGTTTACTCGAATCTTAATGTTCTTATGTGTTTGATTTGGTTTCCTTATTTATGCTTGTGTTGCATGTTTCATTAAGTAACCTAGGTTTGCTTTGATTCAGTAAATATATGTTTCTTGGAACTAACTTTCTAGTGCTAGGTTGAAGGGAAAGCTCGACATGGTATCAAATCATACCAAGGGTTGAATTCGCTTTAGAATTTTCATCATTGATTATAGCCAGTGCTTTGTCGGTCATACATGGGGTTGGCGTGCATAAAATAAATTCATACAATGGGGCTCGATAGTTCTCGTATATCTTGTGATGCTCTATTTTATACTTAATCTTCTAAATCACCTTGCAATAGATATGGATCGTTGGGTCGGTCAGTTTCCATTCCCATCCCATATTTGGGTATTGATGTGGTACACATATGATGTCTAGGAATATGAAGACACATGGAAGTATGCAAAAATTCTTGGTTGGGCTTTCTTAACTTTTGTGATGGCCTCTACTAAGTTTTCTAACAAAATTGCATCTCAGTTGAAGGATGATCCTTTGTTTTCACAATAGTGAATTAGGGGCATATATGATAGAGGAAATTTGGAGGTGTCTAGTTCTTTGTACAACCTGCATAGCATGGCCACCATGTATTGATATGGCTTCCTTAGTGTGGTTGTAGGATATTCACCAGTTCATCTGAGCTTAAACTATTTATCTAGTTTGTACCAAATGTGGCACAGGTATTTGGTCGTATGCTTCAACCCATTGAGAAGTTCATCATCTTTTTTTCAAGTTCTTTTCTCTAGATGGTAACATTTTTCTAGATCTACGTGATGTAATGAATCTATAGGATATCCCCTAGCATTGAAGATGTACTTGTTCCCAAGTATACATGTTTAAGGATCCAGGAAATGGCATCAACATAGGGAAATACCACAACACAGGTTTCCACTCTATGTATCCCATATTTCTCGATATTCTTGAAGATTTTAAGGTCGTCTTGGTCCTTAGCATCGACGAGGAAGTTTTGTTTCTTGAACACTTGATAAATTTCACCCCATTTGAGCGAATCTCCCCCCTCTTCTAGGAATCTCATTGTGTCATCATACATCACTCATGCAATGTCGAGTTCATCTTCATGTTGGCGGCCACTCTCAAAGGCCTCTGTGGCAAGTGCTTTGCTAGTTCCCTTCTTCCTTGGAGACATTTCTAAACTTGTAAAGAATAGATGAAATTAGTCCAAAGACAAAACCAAGCAATGAAATGAGGATGATAATATTAGGAGTTGTATATGCATAAAAATAAATCTATTTAAGTAACCCATGTGAAATACCCGAGGAGTTGTTTGTGTTGATGCTAGGTGGGAGATCGTTATCAGAAGACAATAATATGATGGCATGCATTATGGAATTTTGAGATTTAGTGAAAAGGTAATGTAACAATCTAGACATGTTAGTTAAATGTTACCTTGACTAATGGCTGAAAAATTTGATTCTTCTCCCACTAGAAACTCTTACCACTCATTGTTATGGTGTGGGGTAGTGTATCTACCTTTGAAAATGAAGCTATGAACTTCCGTAGGTATTTTGTTTCCCCAAAAAAACTTCTAATTTCAGTGAAATTTGCAGGAGCTAGTCATTTCATGATGGCCTCCATCTTTGTGGGATCTATCTTGAGCTCCCCTCCATCGATCACATACCCCAAACACACCAAATATTGTTGAGAAAACTCCAATTCCTTAATATTGGCCAACAATTGGTGCTTCTTCAAAGTCTCTAACACCTACATAATATGTGATATGTGATCCTCTTGTGTAGTATTATAAACCAATATATAATCCAAATAGACAATAAAAAATGAATCTAGATAAGGGTGTAAAACATCATTTCACATTCCTTTATATTGGCCAACAGTGGGTGCTTCTTCAGAGTCTCTAACACCTGCATAAGATGTGATATGTGCTCCTCTACGGTAGCACTATAAACCAATATATAATTCAAATAGAAACTAAAAAATCAATCTAGATAAGGGGGTAAAACATCATTCATTAGTCTCATAAATGTAGCCATATTGTTGCATAAACCGAATGGCATAACCAACCACTCATACAAACCTTTCCTTGTATTGAATACACTCTTCTAGGTATCTTATTCTTTGACTCGTACATGGTGATATCTTGATTTCAAATCAATCTTAGTGAAGTACTTGGCATGTTGCAACTGGTCCAATAGATCTTCGATCCTTGGCAGAGGGTATCGATTCTTTAGTGTAATCTTATTCAATGCCCTGTAATCAATACACATTCTCTAATTCCAATCCTTCTTGGGTACAATTATGATGGGTGACCCACAAGGTGAGGTACTTCGTCAAATCACACACTTCTCCAACAACTATTGCAATTTCTTCTTCACTTCATTTGCTTCTAGAACATACTGTCTATACAACCCAATATTTGATAATTGGGAGTCCAGAAATAACTATATGTTGTGCTCCACATCCCTCTTGGGTGGTATCCCTTTAGGATCCTTGAACACTCCTTTGTATTCCTATAGAAAATACTCCAATTGATGTTTCTTATCTTTAGTACATCCCTCCATGGATTCCTTCACTCTCATTGACTCAGCATCATACTAATTCTCTCTTAAGAAAAGAGAAACACATTTATGACTAGAACTTATCAACTTCTTGGCTTGATTGACACTTACTAGTGAGACATTTGACTTGACTTTATGTGTGTTAATGATGTAGGAATTTCCATCCATGATCAGTCGGTATTGGTTGGCTCTCTGCATGAATATTGCATCCATCTTATACATGTAGGGGATTCCAAGCACTAGTCCACGTACATCAAGGGGTACTACATCCAATTCCACTTCATTAATAAAATCAACAGTTATAGAAAATTTAATCTTACACTTTTTTGTTACCTTTATCTTTGCATCCTCGTTTACACGAACCAATGGATAGGGGCTAGGATGATTATGAACCTCCAATCCAATTTTTCTAACAAAACCCACTGCCGTTGTACTAGCCTGTGAACCAAAGTCAAACGGAGAATCTATCTTGATCTTCTTGACCTGAATCTTGATCTGGAAGAGCTTGGTCATCTTCTTCTCTTCCTGGTGATGAAGGCTACTCAGATTCACCTCCTTCTGCATAGATGTGCAAACAATATTTCATCCACATTCGATATACTTTCAACCTAATTGCTTGAATATGTGGCTAACAGATTCTTTTTCTTTTTGTCCTTCTTGTGGTTTTCAGGGTTCAGCTATGGATGGAGTTTCCAACATTTTTCCTCAGTGTGGCCATCAATGTTGCAATGATTGCAATGGTTGTTGGGATCTTTGGACTGATGTGTAGTGGTTGTTGTGTTTTTATCTTTACCCCCTTTCCATTTCTTATTCCCCTCCTTGGAAGATTCTTGTTTTTTTTTCTGGTTCAAACCACTTGGATGTCCCTTCTTTTCGCCTATATTTTCCAGGTATTGTTCTTGTACACACGCCTCATCCATTGTCCTTGTCTTGAAGAGAATCACCTGATTTTGCAGATGAATGTGTAAGGCCCTCAAATACTTGAGGAGTACATCTAGTTTCTTGGGAGAGATACCCAACATGATGGCCATCTTTCTAAACTCAGTGGTATACTCATGTACACTTTGTTGCCTTTTCCCGAAGTAGTGCCATCAGATCCATTGGTCCTATACATACTTGATAAGGTAGAATTGGGACTTGATGAAGGTTTTGAAGTCCTCCACAGTTATTGGGGGATCACCCTCCAACCTAAGTTTTTATGTATGGATTCCACATTAGGTTAAAGCATGTCCCTCTAACTTGAATCTAACAAATGAAATATTCAACTCTTCATCCATATGGTGAATGCTAAAATAAAATTCTAGTTGTTGCAACCAATGATTCAATTGTAATGCATTGATCTCACCTTGGTATGGATTTATGTCCACTTTCACTTCCATCTTTAATAGGGACTGTGAAGGGCTCATGACACTCGAACTTGACTTCTCTTTCTCGAATTATTTCCATGACTCCTTTCATGAGTCTTCCTAATCTTATGATTTCTCCTATGATATGTTCTCTGAGTTAGATCCTCCATCATGTATGAACTGTATGAGCTTGTTTTCTAGAGTCGCCATGAGGAGGTTCATATTGTGACTAATGTCAAAAACTCATGCTTCCAACCACTGAAATCTCTCTTCTACTCAATCTTGAGGGTTATTATGAATAAACTTGTCCACCATGGCTAGGGTTTATGTGAATTCTCTTTAAGTAAATTCATGGATCATGCAACTTCCCACAAATACCCAAAATAAAAAACTACTTTGCTACTAATATGATCTGTAAACTATCGTGGATATTCCACTTGAACAGTTTGTCACAACATATCTGATAAATAACTAAAATCTTTATTATTAAAGTTATTTTTCCTTTAGATTTCTAGAATATTTAGTTACCGATTTTTCTACTTATGCATTAAATAAATAAAATGCAGAAAATAGAGAACAATAAAATACAATCATACCATTTACAAATAAACACAATATATGACCTGGGAAACCCAATACACTTAGAAAACCTAGCTAGAAGGTGAGGTTGATCTTCTCTCTTTTCTTTGGTATAGAAATGATGCAAGTACAAATAAAGAGGCACTTTCTATGGATTTTCCTTTGACCTTTGGCCCATGTGGCTACTACATAATTTTTTCTCATCTATTATGCTCACATAATACCACTCTCTGATGTTTTTCTCAACTACGAAACAAGATATAATGAAAAATATTGGAACCCCTTCTCCTCCTAGTGGCTCATTATTTAACATAACTTGATAGCCATCTAGGGGTAGGGTTTTGACTTCCTCAACCTTCAATTGCGATAAGATTTTGGACCTTCTAGAATGTTCTTAGAAAATCCACTATGTGGCTAGCCCCACTGATCCAGATTATTTTCAACACGAAATGAGAGCGGAGATATAATAAAGAAATGTACAAAGATATCGCGTATATCCAATAATATAACAGAAATATATCAGATATGCAACCATAAACAAAAATATACAGTAATACACGATTTCTATTAATGAAAGAAATGTACAGAGACTGTAAAAATATAGAGTGAAAGACTCGCTAGAATGGTGGCAGCTTATCTCTGAGAAGAGATGTGACAGCTACTCGTATTCGCAAGAAGATGATTACAATGAGGCTTTGAAGGCCTTTTTACAATAAACATAAATGCNCCCTAGACATCCAAAAACCTAACCCTAGGAGATGAAGCGCCAAAAGTCATGTGGGCCCCGTTTGTGTAAGTTAGTACATCAACTTCTCGGGGTCGTAACTTTTGCATACAATATCCGTTTTAGGCGTATGATAGCTCGTTGGAAAGGTATCATCAAGGAGATTCATTTTGGGGGCTCAATAATTCCTTTGATTATCATTTAGAGATCTCGAAAAACCTTCATTCAGGCCCTCAAAATGGCCCCGGAAGTTAAAACCTGCTAAAAATAGTAAATTGCCAAAATTGCCAGAAAACTGTTTTGAGCCAGTCAGAAAAGGTGGGTGGCCACCGATATCCACCTGGATCATCCACATTTCTAAGTAATGGAGGCTGACATGGCATCCACTCACACCAAGGTGATCAATACGGTAAGTCAACATGTGGGACGCATAACTTTCTCATACGAACTTTGATTGATGTACGATTTGCATTGTTGGAAAGGTATCAGTGCGTAGAATATAGAATCTTCCTACAAAGCAAGGTTTGGACCAAAAAAAGTGTTGTTTGATGCCTCAAAATGGCTCCGGAAGATTTCAGATGATATTTTGGATGCAAATTTCCAAATTTGGACCAACCGCTGAAATGGCCCTGCAAATTGATTCCACTCCAGATCAGTTTGATAAAATAGATAGGTAATATTAAATGATATTATAGAATACAAATAGAGATATATAGGTAATATTAAGTAAAAACAAATTGTCAGACAAGATTGAGTTCAACATTTATTCATTTTCCATTCATATGTAATACGATATTGTTAAGAAATTTATTTGTACAAAATTTATGGAATCAATGTAGTGTGAAAAGGAGGTCATTTGATTCTTGAATCATTCCTTATTTTCACCATTAGTATTAAAATTCTATGTAGTATCATGCATTTACTATGCACAGAGTTAGGACGTTGACTTTTAAGCCGTGTCACTTCACCAGTTGCCAGATCCCCCACTTCAAAACTTAATCATAACTTCAACACAAGTTGCAACATAAACAAATGTATCCATGGATGTGTCACTCATTGAAGACATGCAAGTGACAGGCAGTTTCAAGAATAACCCTTCTTATGAAATTTTAATATACACCTTGCACTTCTTAAAAAATGGGTAAAAATGAAAATGATAATTTTTTTGGATGTCCATTTTTTAAGGCACTTATGTAACGTGCTATGAGTCTTTTAATGCATTGTAGCGTACTCAATTTTGATCCTTGGTCGCCTTTTATTTGTTTCCTTCCATGCAACAAGCAATCATTTACATGTAATATGGTTCTCAAGTACCTCAACACTTTTTCCTTTTGGAGTGAAGTTTGACAATAACCAGTTTTGAAAATTTTGTGGTCTTAATTTTTGTTGCTACGACAACTAATTAAAGCGGGATAAATTTTGTAATTAAAATAAATTAGTTAAGGATTGTGGTTACAATCATTTTTCCCATTTTCAACATGTTTAAAACTTCAATGATAAGGATGATATCTTAAGTTTAGATTCGTGAAGAGTATTAAAATAATACCTTCATCTGCAACCACCTTATCTTGAAAAGGAGTGCCTATTAAAAATGTATTTAGGTAAAGACGAAATTATTGGAACGTTGTATATTATTTTGTTTGTTATGGATGTAGACATGTTTGAAAATGTCCAAAAAGTCCTCGGTTATATTGCATTCATTAATAACATGTTGAACAGGGGATAATCATAGGCGGATTTTTTTGCGGGATTTCAACCAAATCACAACTAATTAACCCAATATTTGGATATGGTAGTTTGAAACTTAATTCAGTCGGTGGAAGCACTGATTATAAATTTGTATCCCATAGAGAAATATTTTGCAATGGATTATAATATCGCTCCTGGGCATTTGTAATCTTCATGTTTATTATCAATAAGAATATATGTTTCCATTGTCCCATGTATGTGTCCCTTCTAAGGGTTTTACCATGTAAAATTGTTGTGTCTCTTGTGCGATTTTTTTTCTTTTGCTACACAACAATTGGATCGAAGCTCGAGGAAAGGAGAGTTCATTTTTTGGTCATTTGCGTGTAGATAAGAGTTGAGACCATTTGCAGTGAGCTCGTGTATAGAGAATGAAGTAATCTGGTTGATTCTCACGCAAAGAAGAGAAACAAAGACCATACATGCACAAATTGAAGTCGTAATCACGATTTTTGGGTAGAAACCCTTGTTGACGAGCAGCAAGACCATCCACACATAGTTTTGGAGCTGCGAGAATCATTGGGGTTCTGTTCAAATTGGTGACTACATTTTTTTTTCTAGTGGGTCAAACTGTATTTCATATGGAATTGTTTCTTTTAGCTCTATTTTACAATAAGATATCAGACGTAGATTTCTTATGGTTTATTTGGTAAATATATGAAATCAAACTTTGAATTCTACAGATCATCATTGAAAATACTTTGTTAGAGTTTGTTCCTTATTTCCGCAACACATAAAATGGAAAATGAATAAAGTATAGGGTTCAAGGTGGATATTATAAGTCATCCCAAGGAAGATTGCCAAAAGAGACATGGATCCTAGAATTTTGTTACAAAGGAAACAAATTTGGTCGAGCTTTGTTCAGGTATGAATGATGATGTTTTACCATTTTGTAGTATCTCTCAATATATAGAAGAATGGTTGTTAGAATCGGGTGCTTGTCACCACATGTGTCCACATAGAAGTTGGTTCTCTAAATACCAAGCTATTGATGGTGATATTTGTGTTTATGGGAAACATTGTTTCTTGTAAAACTGATGGAATTGGGAGCATCATGATCAAGATGTTCGATGGTGTTGTAAGGACATTGACATAGGTAAGAGATGTTCCTGAACTTAAGAAGAAATTGATTTCTTTGGGAGTTTTGGATTCTGCATGATATAAATATATCAGTCAAGGTGGAACAATGAAAGTGTCGAAGGTCATTTTGGTGGTAATGGAGGCTACGAAGATTAGGAACCTTTACGGGTTGGAAGGGATTATTGAAACAATTGAAGCAGCGGTGGTATCTGAGGAAGCAGGTGAATATATTTGTTTATAGCATCAAATACTTGGCCATATGAGCGAGAAAGGTTTCAAGGTATTGGTAAACCATAAGTTACTTCCAACCTTAAAATATATGAATTTGAAGTTCTGCAAACTTTATGTTTATGGGAAGCAATGTAGATGGAAGTTTAAAACAAGCATTCATACACCTAAAGGTATCCTTGATTATTCCCATTCAGATGTGTGGGGGGAATCCCCTAGAGTTTCTTTTGGAGGATCATCATATTTTGTGACATCTATAGATGATTACTCTAGAAGGTGTGGGTCTATTTAATGAAATAAAAGCTAACGTGTTTTTAACGTATTTAAGCAGTTTAGAGCTTTGGTTGAAAAAAGAACTGGCAGGTCAATAAAGTTTTTGAGAATAGATAATGGAGGTGATTTTGCGTCAAAGGAATTTGAATATTATTGCAAGGAAGTTGGGATCAAGAGGAATAAAACCTTTGTTTATACTCCTCATCAAATTTTCGTTGTTGAATGCATGAATAAGACTATTCTAGAGAGATCAAGGGGCATGCTCAATAATGCCAAATTGTAACAAGCATTGTGGGTTGAAGTAGTGAATTCAACTTGTTATTTGGTAAACCAGTCACCGTCAATTGCAATAGATTCTAAGATTTCGGAAGAGGTGTGGACAGGTCATCCCTTTGATTATTCAAAACTTCAATTTTTTTGTTGTAAGGCTTATGCTCTTATTCCAAATAATCAACATTCTAAGTTAGAACCTAGATAAAAAGTTACATCTTTGTTGTTTATGGTGGTGGAGTTAACGGATATATATTATGGGATCCTACTAACCACAAAATCATCATTAACATAGATGTAGTATTTTATGAATCTTCTCTCATAAAATTATATGTGGTAGAAGTTGAAATGAAACAGGCGCGCATACGACAAATTCAACTAATTCAATTGGAGACTCAACCATCTTTAGAAAACGAGGACCATGAAGAAGATCCTAAGGAAGAGGATGAGGATGAAGAAAATTTTCAAGAAAATATGGAAATGCCACAACCAACTCTAAGGAGATCTACACGGGTTAGGAATCCTCCTAAAAGGTATGACGATTATGTTTCATTTGTGGATTTGATTTCTAGTGATGGGGAAACTATTTGTTATCAAGAATCGATGGATGGTACTAAAATTGCCAAATGGAAGATAATCATGAAAGAATAAATGGGTGCCTTAGAGAGGAATAAAACATGGGACCTGGTAGAATTCCTAGAGGAAAGGAAATTTGTTGGTTGCAAATGGGTCTACAAACTAAGGATGGGTGTTGATGATAAAGTTGAAAGGTACAAAGAAAGATTGGTAGATAAAGGGTATTCTCAAGAGGAAGGTATTGATTTCCATGAGATTTTTTCACCGGTTGTTAAGCTTGTTTCTATTCATAGTCTTACACTTGTTACTTTACTTGATATTGAGTTAGAACAACTAGATGTTAAAACAACATTTTTACATGGAGATTTGGATGAGGAGATATATATGGAACAACTATAAGGGTTTGTTCAGGATCACACCAAGAGATTCTTTTGGAAACTCAAGAAGTCATTGTATGGTCTGGATCAATATGCCAGATAGTGGTACAAGAAGTTTGATTTCTTCACGGTGAGTCAAAATTTCACAATAAGTGAGTATGCCCATTGTGTTTACTCCCAAAATTTAAATGAAATATTTATTATCTTGGTATTATATGTTGACAATATGCTTGTAGCAATCAAAAGCATCGTTAAAATGAACATGGTGAAGGATCAATTGGCTAGGATGTTTGATATGAAGGATCTAGAAGCAACAAAACAAATCTTGGGCATAGAAATACACAAAGATAAGAAAAATGTTAAGTTGTGGTTACCACAACAGAGATATGTGGAGAAGATATTTGTGGTATTTGGTATGAATCAAATGAAACCTGTAAATATCCCTTTGGATTCCCATTTTAAGTTTTCTTCATTTTATGTCCTAGTAATAAGGAACAAAAGGATTATATATCTCGTGTATCTTATGCCAGTGCAATAGGAAGTTTGATGTATGTGATGGTAAGTACAAGACTCAATATTTCATATGTAGTTGGTGTCTAACAACACCAACTACATATGAAATATCGAGTCTTGTACTTACCATCACATAAAGAGGCAATGGACAACATTGAAATGGGTGCTTCAGTATCTAAGAGGCACAAGTGATTAATATATCACCTATAATGGTTGCAATGATCTAGTTTGTAGTTTGTGGTTATGTTGATTCAGATTTTGCAGGTGATTTGGACAACAAGATATCCACTTCATGTTATGTCTTTACTCTTGCAGGAGGACCTATTAGTTGGATGTCAAAGCTTCAAAACATAGTTTTTTTATCCACTACAGAGGCAGAATATATAGTTGCCTCGCATGCTTGCAAGGAGGCAATCTGGTTAAAGGGTTTGCTAGGTGAGTTTCGAAGGATGCAGGATAAGGTGAAAGTATTATGCGATAGTCAAAGTGTTATTCATTTGGCTAGAAATCCAACTTATCACAATAAGGAAAAACATATTGTTATTAAATACCATTTTGTAAGATAGGTTATTGATGAAGGTGGAATGACTCTAGAAAAGGTCCGTACACAAAAAAAATTGTGCAAACTTGTTCATGAAACCAATATTGTTAGAGAAGTTGTGGTGGTGTTTGTTTTCTCTTGGCTTGCAGAAAAGGTGATGAACGAACTTGGACAAGGTAATCAATTAAATTATTGTCAAGGTAGACACTATTGTACGAGTGACGACCGCTGGTAGATTTTTATGCGGAATTTCAGCCAGATCACAACTAATTAACCCAATATTTGGATCTGGCGGTTTGAAACTTACTTCAATCGGTGGAAGCACTAATTATAAATCTGTAGCCCATAAAAGCATATTTTGCAATGGATTGTAAGCCCGCTCTTGGGCATATGTAATTTTCTTGCTTTTTATCAATAAGAATTTTAATAACATAATACAGTGTTTGCTTTTGTTATACGGAAGTTTTACTGTAACATGAAAATGGAATTTTGACAATGATATGAGATATGAGGAATTTTAGTGTGGCCAACATAATTTTGGCTGCCTTTTATAATTTTGGACCCTAAAAGCACGTTCCATTGGTGATGAGGCGGAATCTCGCAATGAAGAGAAAAGCGAATGCAGCTACAGACGCTGAGGCAGATGGTGGATATAAGGACGTTTCCATCAAAGAATTGCTGAAGTTCGAGTGATCCAAATAAAAGAAAAATCATGRCGCAAGGAAACGGAGCAACGAAGACTTGTAARGATGTCGGTCGAGGAGATATCAATAGAAATCCTGACAGACCACTCAGTGGAGATGCGGGGAATCGAACCCCGTGCCTCTCGCATGCGAAGCGAGCGCTCTACCATATGAGCTACATCCCCGTAGCTGATARCGACCRGRRAGRTCAACAARTACATATAGGMTTGTTTGCATAAAACAGAAAAAACRAAGACTGSKGGMWTAAWATWGAAAAGTCRAYCTYACTGGAGAATATAAGCAAAAGCTGGGGTAGAYAATCTCACTGGAGAATWTCAGTGAAASTTGCAACCSCTAAACATTGGGGGCRTTAGSAATGTGCWTATCGAYTGATTTAACTKGCRACCCCTAAACATTTAGGTCCTACCGGGATTYGAACCCAGGTCGCTGGATTCAAAGTCCAGAGTGCTAACCACTACACCATAGAACCCTGTTCTCGAATTTTTTCCGCTGTTCCTAACAGGATTTGAACGTGCATGGAGTCTGAACACATAAATTCTCTCAGTTGCCTCAATTGTTGTAACTGGTCTTCTCGGAAGCATTGTGGTGGCTCTCGTTTCAACGTGTATATGGTGATTTTTTTTAAATATTACTTTTATGAGTTGACAAGAGTTATTTTGAGCGTGGGATAAACAATATTCAATTTTTTGGACTTCAATCTGGTTTTAAATTTAGTTGGGATTATGTTTGAAGTTAGATTTCCACTTAAGTGAACTTTATTCTGTAAATTTTGGTTTGGTTAGTTTTGACATGAATAAATTTTTGGTTTTTAAAATACAAAAACTAGGAAACTACTTTGACTTACAATATAAATGAATTAAATGAATTGATGTCTAAAACTTTTAGATATATAACTTTCATAACGAGTTCTCTATGTTAATTATGTAATTACACAGTTCATTTCCTAAAAAAATTTAACAGATCAATTATACAATAAGAAATATCCACACAATTATTCAATACAAAAATCCACACAATTATTCAATACAAAATAAAATGATAAATTCAACAACTTAATTATATAATAAGAAATATAAAATAAAAAAAATAAAAAAATAATACTTGCTTTTATTTGTTTAAAAATATGTCATATAATGATATCAGTTATACAATAAGAAATATCCACACAATTATTCAATAAAAAATAAAATGATACTTGCTTTTATCGAAATATCCACACAATTATTCAATAAGAAATAAAATGATACTTGCTTTTATTTGTTTAAAAATATGTAATATAATGATATCAGTTATACAATAAGAAATATCCACACAATTATTTAATAAGAAATAAAATGATATTTTTTTTATTTGTTTAAAAATATACAATAAAATGATACTTGTTTTTATTTGTTGAAAAATATGTGAGTTTTATTTTTGTTAGTTAATTTTAATGTATGAAGTATTATAAGTTAAGTCAAATCAAAATATCTTTAAGGCTTTGTTTAATTGTTATATGTTTCACATAAATTTGTATGAAATTACTAGTTTTTGTTGTTTAAAATTTATTTTTGAATGCAGAAATGAATTCAATATGCTGAAAAACTTCTGATAGACTCCAATTATACAGAAATATTCACTCAAATATGTCGATCCAACAATTTTTCACTGGATTTCAAGCAAATATCCCCTAAAAATATAGTTGGATAAGGACCATTAATGAAAAAAAGTTGAGAGTGTCCATTGTATCTATTTCACTCACTATATGTCTTAGTATAAACACTTTTAAGTTTTTTTTTTGTCATATTTTTTTTTAACTTTGTTCAAAATCCAATCCAGTTATAAGTTGTTAAAATTGAAGATTTCATTGATTCAATTTATATAATCCAAATATCTTGGTGGTTTTGAGCACGCTGAACCCTCATTGATAAGTTCAAAAAATCAATTTAAACGACATATAAATTATTTCAATTAAATTTATATAACTAAATTCCAATAAAATATACCAAAACACAAAATGTTTAAACAAAGCCCATAGCTAATTAGTAGTCATGTTTTGTAGTTCCAAGCTCCTTTTCATTTTCAAATTCATTCAATAACTAGCAATAACCATTTTCCACCTTTTTAAATTAATGGCTTCCTATATCAACCACTTTTTACATAAAAGTGGTTGTTGCTAGTTGACAAATATGCCTTCCAGACCATCATTAATATACTAATACATAATTAATGTATTAATTAATTATTACATTAATATTATATTAATGTATATAAATTAATGAGATCTATTAATGTAATGTATTACATTAATGTAATAGATAATAATAATGTATAAATGTAATCTATAAATTAAATTATT
>ML806066.1:0-10284 GCA_009831015.1 Picea engelmannii
TTCTGCTTGTTTTACATCTTCAAGTTCTTTCAACAATGATTGTATATCTTCCATTTCCATGGTCCACTTTGCAAGGAAAACCTTTTCAAAATGCTCCATAGAATCAATGCTGGCAGCTGGAAGGTCATCATACCATCTTCTGGATTCTCCATCCAGGGAAGCGGAGAAGAGCTTCATCACCAAATCTTCAGCCTCGTCACTGACAGGGAAGTGTTGAAAGAATTTCCAAAATCTTCTCATGTGAGACTTGGGACAATCTTCATCACTGCCAGCAAAACGAGGGAGGAAAAGCTCATAGAGAGGAGGCATTTTTCTGGGATATCCTGGAATCTTACTCATATCTAAAGGTCTATAACTTCCTGGGTCCCATTGTAAAGTCATTGTTGACTTCATCATCAATGGAGTCGCTAGATAGTTTTCTTGAAACTACCAAAGAAATAGGGGGAAAAAGTAGTGGAGTCGCCAGGCAAGCTTACAAAAAGGATTCTGAGGCAAGGCTTACCAAAGATATGTCGTTGAGGAAGGTAGACTTGGTGTTCCCTAGCAATGGTGCCAAAATGTTATCGCATGGTTTGTAGGAAGGGTTTAAGTAACTTGAGTCAAGGCTTAAAACCGGCGTAACAGGAGCCCCCCATCGAGGTGACAGTGGGTGGGGAAGCTCCTGTTACGCCGGTTTTAAGCCTCGACTCAAGTTACTTAAACCCTTCCTACAAACTGTGTGATAATAGTAACCAAATGATATCTAAACCTAAATTATGAGGAAAGCGAAGAAAAGAAGGCCGAAATGCAAGGAAGGATAAATTCTTTTGATGGTGCTTTCTAAGGTATGTTATTTACAGGTCATCTCACCATTTTCGCTATAACTTTTTTTCTATAATGAGTCAGATCCTTAAATTTCTGTGCAAGTGAGAAAACATATCCAAGTATCTGTGGTAAAATATTCAGCTTGTGGGTCATTTTATTTTTGGATTTACACTCCGTGGAAAATAGGGTTTGTGGCCAGTCCCGAAACTAGTCAAAATCAGGTGTTTCGGGTAAAAATGTCATAAATTCTTCATAACAGATCCAAATTCAGTGAGACCAAATGTGTTGGTATAGTCTGTAGTATGTTGTGTAATTTTTTCAGATCAATTCATCAAATATTTTGTGCGGAACACACTCTACAAGGTCGCTCTCCAGAATAAGTTAGAATTCAGCAAGGTATGCCATTTTTTCTATAACTCCTTTTATGAGAGGTTCCAAGTATTGACACTTGGAGGAATTGCAAAAAACACACTAAATAACATTGTGTATCAGTTTCAGATATTTATACATTATAGGTTCAGAGTTATGATTACTTCAAGTTAGGGTTGTTGACTAATCCAAAACTAGGCATGTGAGACTAAATAAAAGTTTGATGAAAATGCTAGTCTCTTGTTTTTAAAGTTAAGGAGGGTTTGCAGGAATGTGATCATATACACCAGGTCTATTACAGAGCTACAAATTAGATTTGGATGATGAAATTGATGAGGGCTTTTGGTTGTGGTACATGTTGAGTACATGGTTGAGACAAATAGTTGATGAGTTGGCACACATACATGAGGTGTATAGTTGATGATGTTGGTACATATTGATGATTCATAGTTGATTCATAGTTGATACATGATTGGTACATACTTTGTACATGGTTGGATGCACTTGTTTATGGTACATGTTGATTACAGGTTGGTGCTTGGTTGATGCACTTGTTTATGGTACAGGTTAATTACAGGTTGAGGTATAGGTTGATGCATGGTTGATGCATGGTTCAAATTTATTGGTACAGGTTTACAGTGGTATATCTCATAGTGATAGTGTGACAGTGGTTCCATCATTCTACTTCTACTTCAGGGTGGGAGGACGGGGCAAGGATAGGTGGTTGTAGCCACCTTCCGGTTGTAGCCGGAGAACATTGGGGGTTGTAGCATCCTTCTGGTTGTAGCCATAGAATTGGGGAGTTGGAGCTTCCCTCAGGCTGTAGCCAGAGAAACTAGGGGGTTGGAGCCTCCTTCCAGTTGCAGCTGGAAAACAAAGGAAGTTGGTGCTTCCAATTAATGTAATTCTTCAAGACATATAAGAAAAATCATTTCGTGGTTTTCTCCCGATTTGGGTTTCCACGTAAAACACTGGTGTACTGTGTATATGTGTGATTGATTATTTCTTACTGCTCACTATTGGATAATAATTCTACATTGATATAACATTTGAAGACAAAGGATTATAATTACGCTATTACTGATTCACCCCCCCTCTCAGTAATCCAACAAACTCTTCTAGGAGGGAATCGAGTTAGTGTGAGCATACACCAGAGCAACACGAGCAAAGGTGTTGGAGAATCCCAGAATTGCTAAACATTCTGGTGAGGAAGGATTTGCAAGAAGCGCATCGACAAAGGAAAGGAGATGGATTAAACCTTTCCATAAGGCCGAGGGAGAAGCCATCAAAGAACTGAGCAAAGTGCAAGGACTGCAGCTAAGGTGTTGTAAGTTATCCTTACAAGCTCAGAAAGCCAAGCGAGAAACTGCCAGGAGGGCACGAGAAATTCACAGAGGAACTTGGAACCTTGGAGGTTTTTTAGGATGAGCAAAGTCGTAGGAGAGCTACAAATATTTTTGCAAGGAGTGCAGAAAGGAGTTTCGAGAACAACCTAAGTCTCGAAAGGAGAAATTGTGCTAAGTGTGAAAAGGGGTCGAGGACTTGACAAAGTCCCGAAGACGGAGAAATCATCCATCATCGAAGAGGAGACATGTGGCAGAATATTGAGAAGTTAGGAAGAAGGAACTTCAAAAGGTTTGCCAAGAGAAAAAAAGAGTATTTGCGAGGCTGCGAATAGATAATAAAAATCCAGGCCATTAGATCAGAAAGGTACGTGGCATAGAGTCACGTATTTTGAAGGAGGAACCCTTCGAAGAAAAGCTGAGAGGATGTCCCGAAGACCTGAGACTTGGAGGAATCTTAGCCGTCCATCGATGAGGACATGTGGAGTGGGATTAACGCATCACTGATTCAAAATCGAGAAAAGTGGAGTCGGGAGATGAGAGGACTCATGAAGTGATCGTAGTCGTTGATTGCAAGAAGAGCGTGGACCACAGATCTAGTCCTGGAGTATTCACTGATTCAGAAATCAGGGAAAGGAGAAATAAGTTCACGAAAGTCGTGAAGCACAGGATCGCGAAGGGAGTTGACCCATGATCATAGTCTGTGGTCACATCAACAAGGAATCCTAGCACTGAGAGCTAGCAGCATTGGTGCAAGAGCTAAAATCACAAGGAGAGGGTCCATAGGTGCCACATCACGGGTGCCGAGGAAGTAAATAGGATCTGTGTCAAGTTGAAATCAGTTCCATCATAAGCCTAATGAACCATTCGGTTCGACGACTTGAATGATCCCATACTGGGAAGTTGCACAACCCCGAAAAAAGGGGTGGGGTCTGCGCCACATTTATTGGAAGAACCAACTTCCTTTGTTTTCCAGCTGCAACTAGAAGGAGGCTCCAACCCCCTTGTTTCTCAGGTTACAACCTGAGGGAAGCTCCAACTCCCCTACTCTCTAGCTACAAGCAGAAGGAGGCTACAACCCCTTATGTTCTCTGGATACAACCGTAAGGTGGGTACAACCACCTTTCCTTTCCCCGTCCAACCACCTTGAAGTAGAAGTAGAATGATGGAACCATTGCCACACTATCACTATGAGATATACCATTGTAAACTTGTACCAATAAACTTGAACCATGCATCAACCATGCATCAACCTGTACCTCAACTTGTAATCAACCTTTGCCGTAAACAAGTGCATCAACCATGCACCAACCTGTACCAAACAACCTGTAATCAACCTATACCATAAAAAAGTGCATCCAACCATGTACCAAGTATGTACCTATCATGTGTCAACTACTCATCAACTATGACTCATCAAGATGTACCATCACCATCAACTATACATCTCATGTATGTGCCAACTCATCAACTACTTGTCTCAACCATGTACCCAAGATGTACCTTAACCAAAATCCCTCATCAATTTCATCATCCAAAAATGATTTGTAACTCTGTAATAGACCTTGTGTATATGATCACATACCACAAACCTTCCTTAAATTTCACAACAAGAGACTAGCATTTTCATCAAACGTTTCTTTAGTCTCACATGACTAGTTTGGGAATAGTCAACAACCCTAACTTGAAATAATCATAACTATGTACTTGTAATGAATAAGTATTTTAAAATAGTACACAATGTTCTTCAGTTGGTTTTATGCAATTCCTCTAGGTTTCACTACTTGGAACCTCTCAGAAAAGGAGTTATAGCAAAAATGACATACCTTGTTGAATTCTGGCTTATTCTAGAGAGAGACCTTGTAGAGCGTGCCCCACACAGAATTTTTGTTGAATCAATCTGAAAATGTTACAAAAAATAATACAGACTGTAATCTAACCAACACATTTTGTCTTACTGAATTTGGATCTTTTATGAAGAAGTTACGACGTTTTTACCCGAAACACCTTAGAAAGCATCATCAAAAGAATTTATTCTCCCTTGAATTTCGACCTTCTTTTCTTTACCTTCCCTATGAAATTCAGCTTATATATCCTTTTGTTACTTCAGTCACCTATAGATATTCAATATTCTCATGTGTGATATAAAATGAGAGAGCCTTGCCTCTTATTTATACTCTCCAAGTAGCTTCGTTAGAAGCATCTTCTACGTCACTTTGCCCACTTTCCTTATTTTTGGGTTAACCCACTTCTAATTTATCCATTAAATTTATTATTTAAATAATTTCTTTTGTATTCACTTTGAATTATAGTACACTCATCACTTCACTTTATTATTTACCTTCTAAAATATCTTAAACCACTTTGACTACTTTGACCTTTTGGGGCTTCTAGATGACATATGAGGGTCCTCCAACTTCGTAAGGCCATAACTCTCAAACCGTGAGGAGTTATGTGACATTCCACATACCACCAAAAATGGAATGACATGTACTATCCACATATAATAGTATTACCTAAAAATATATCAAAACTCATACAATTATCCATCAAACAAACTTGGGTCCATTACCCAAACCTGGGTTCCCCAACTTCTCATGGCCATAAGTCTATACCCGTGAGGAGTTATGTGACGTTCCACATAGCAACGGAAATGGAATGACATGTACTATCCATATAGAATAGTATTACCTTCAAATATATTAAAACTCATACCATTATACATGAAATAACCTTAGTTCCATTACCCAAACCTTTGTGCTACCAGAATTCTCTACTGGACTTTCTTCAAGGGTTGACATCAATGAAAACCAAACTTAATCAACAATATCCCCCTTTGGCATTGACGAAAACACTCTGATGCATTCCTGAAGTCATGTCATGCAATACTGAATTCATATCACTCATGCTCCGCCTGGAACCATGCCTCTGTCCTCTGCTTCTCTGTGCCCATTTCACCCCCTAGAGTCATGCCTCTGTCCTCTACATCTGATAAATCTCTCCCCCTTTGTCATCAATGGAAAATGTATCTTTCCATCCATGGATTCTCCCCCTAACTGAACTGTTTGATCTCCCAATATGAACTATCCTCTTTATGGTTCTTCCTCATGTACATCTAAGACATATAAGATAAGTATTCAAAAGCATTCATTTTGGAGTAGAAATAACTCTAAGTCTCTGGCGAAGATACTCAAAGGCTTCCCGTGGAAGCGGTTTTATAAATATGTATGCCACTTGTTCTTTTGTGCCCACATACTCAACTCCGATGTTCTTTTCTACAACCTGTTCCTATAGAAAGTGATACTTGATTGGAATGTGCTTCATCCTGGAGTTCATCACTGAGTTCTTTGAGATACTAGTGGTGCTTGTATTATCAAAATAGATTGGAATGGGTTGATCATACTCAACCTGTATATCTGTCAAAGTTTATTTCATCCATATAACTTGTGTACAACATGCTGCTATTGCAATATACTCTGCCTCGAATGTAGATAGAGATATTGATGATTGTTTCTTTCCTAGCCATGATACTAAACACTCACCCAAGTAGAATGCTGCTCCACTGGTGCTTTGTCGGTCATCAATAAACCTGCCCAATCTGCATCTATGTAGGCAATAAGTGATAGATCATTTCCTTTTGGATATCATAATCCAAACTCTTATGTTCCTTTGAGATATCTAAAAATCATGTCCACTGCTAATACATGTGATTCCTTTAGTGCTACTTAAAATCGTTCCACCTGTCCAAATACCTGCATTGCATCTGGTCTGGATGTTGTCACATATAGTAGGCTACCAATCATTGACCTGTATTTCCTCTGATATGTAGACTTTGAATCATCATCTTTGATTAACTTGCAACTGGTTTGCATGGGAGTGATAACTGGTTTGCAATCTGTTGATGGGTATTAAATCCCTTGATTCAACAACAGGAACCAAACTCGCCACTGAGGCCCATTTAGACTCTGCAACATTTGAGATGGAATGGTTCTCCAGATCTTGCTATCCAACCAATTTATCGATGGGATTTGTGTTTTCTTGTGAAGTCTCTCCCTTTAGGTAGGACTGTTCTTTTCTGTATTTTCTCTTGAGTGGGACTAGTTTGAGAGATGCAATCCAACATAAGCCAACTTGACAAGTAACAGGATTGAGTTTCAACTCTCGAGAAGAGGCTGAGCTTGGGATAACCTGCTGCTCAAACATGCAGGCAATGATTATATGCCAAAGGGCCTAGTAATAATACATTAACCAAATGAACATCGAATTACTGTTTGAGAAAAACTAATTAACAAAAATAAAACACATATGTAATCAAGATCATGGTAAGCAAAATAATTCATCTACCATAACATTCATCACATAACAACACACCGATTTATCTTCATCATTAAGCAAAGAACATCAAAACATTGCACCAGATAACTTGACGACAAAATTAATTGCTCTTACTCATTTACTGCATCATTCATGGAACATGATAGGAAGTAATTCTTCTCCAACTCCAATCACATACATCTGATGAAAATAACTTGTCTTTGGTCTAGAAGGACTTCTCAATTCATAGCAGTCTAAAAATAATTATCAACAACAAAAAATAAATAGTTCTTACAACAAACATCAACCCTTGACTAACCAGTCGATGTCTCTTATTTATAATATAAAATTCAATCGAAATTAACGGCTAAGTACAGTTTAAACCAAACAAAAATCACCACGTGGAGTGGTCATCCAACAATTTATTTAACAGTTCATCTAGGATATTTCTTGAAACGGATGACTTTCTTCATATTCAGACCAGCTGATAAACAGAGCTTCACAGGTTTGGGCCGATGGGAACTCGTGTTGTTCCATTGGGGCTTCATATACTCCTCTGATATCTACTGCATGCACTCAGTACTTTACCAAAATGGCGTTTAGTAGTTGCAACATGGTTCGATCTCTGATTGGGTGTTCCATGAATTGTTGCACTTGTCCTGACTTCACATTGGCTATCTTCACGCATTCTTTGGTCCATAGCGAGTCTTGTTCGGCATACAACTTGACCACCTCGCTCGATTCGATAAACTTATCGGGGGCACCGTATTCGGGGAGCTCAGAATCCCTTATTGTGCCAATGATCCAACTTTGGTGTTCCTTATGAGTCCTTTGGCAAGGCCACATGATGATCTCTGTTCGGTAATCGGGGAAGATTCTTACCTATAAATCAAGATAGAGGAAGTTTAGCGATTTAAGAAACCTATGACAGGACATAAAAAAACCGAAAAGACTAATACGTACTTGTGTAGCCCGCTAGTATCAGTCATTTAATACTTACATGATCTCAGTCGCTCCTTCGTATGACCCGTGATGACCTAGCTGAAGCCGCCACTCCTTTTGGTTAAATGAATTATGTAAGTATATCATGGAATGGAAAATCAAGTATGGCATCCATGAGCATTTTTAAAAATCGTCATAGTAATTATTTGACCTTTGGGGCCGAAAAGAGACGTCGAAGGTGAGCGTGTGCGTGTATACTCCCAAAAGGTCAGACGCCATAAAAGGAAAGCTGTTAAATGCCCCAAGAATCTGTATTATCAAGCGTGTAAAACATCATTCATTGAATAACGAAGGTTTGGAGAAAGATCAAAAGGGTCGTACCAGACGTTCTTTGTAACTTTGATCAACAACGTTCACATGCTATGGATTGCATCCGTCAAACAACTCTGGTGCGTCAAGTCTTTAAATACCATGTCGCGAGGCGTGAGTGTTTCACTAGCACACTAGGTTTCACTCCTTTGTTTTTCTATGAATTCTGGGAGTTCTGTGGGAAATCTTATGCTTATGTCGAGCTTATACACTCTGGAATTTCGGTCTGGCGAATTTATCTTGGTGAAGTCTTACGTAGACGTTCTCCGTCACCTATGGATGACCGAGTCGCTATGATGCTGCATAATGGGATCTCCTCCAAACATGGGATGGGGCCCGCTGGGTAGCCGGAGCGCCAGGTCTGAGCCCCATTGTGCCTGGGATTCTTTCTGGTCAACTTCCCATGTCCTTGAAAGTTCAATAGGAAGTGCAGGTTTTGGGTCGGAGATGGTGTCGACGTCCTCAATGGAGATTGAAGCTGAAAAGAGTGCATCTGAGAAAGGTATGCTGGTAAACGTGCCTTCTCATGAGCAGAAACTACGGAGAAGAGGAAGTCCTAGGAAAAAATTGAGCAAAGGGGAGGAAAAACGCCTTTCGGTCAAGGTAAGTGTACGTCTAGCCCCTGAGGGGTCTACGATGCCTACCAACTGGTTGGGGATGGTTGGGACTACTGGTAGAGGAAGCGGGAGACAACAGGAAAAAGCACCAGGTTCTCTCGCCGAGAGCCCAACTCAGCAATTAGAACGGGCTAAACTTGAGATAGATGAAATCTACCAAGAGAATAGAGACCTATGACATCAGTTGGCAGTAAAAGACCAGGAGATACGGTCGTCACAGGGTCGCGTAGGAAGCACAGTTTGGCTATAGATATGGCTTCAGGAAGCACAGTTTGGCTATAGAGATGGCTTCAGGAAGCACAAGTGTTGGCCCTTGACCAAGTTTTGAGGAACACTTGGTAATACTTGACCATTTTTGGGACTTCAACAGCTTGTAAAATATGGAGCGCAACGCGAAGAGGAAATCATGGAAGCTAGACCCCTTTTTGGGTTTTTGGGGATAATGTAACGGGAAAGGGATGTCGGCCCGTGGGTTTACCCACGCTTAGGCCCACTTTTTTATGTATATATAGATGTCTAGGTCATATAGAGAAGTAGTGGATGATATATCTATGTGATGTAGGCTAAGTGCCAAGGGGTGAATCTGTGTGATCAAGGCTTTGTGCATTTTGTGTAAGACTTGCAGAGCCAAGTGCAAGTCCTTGTGAGAGACTGTAGAAGGCTTTGTACTATGGTGCAAGGAAGAAGGATCTGACGAGCTGCACAGATCTTCTGTCCTATGCGGAGTAAGGGTTTTGAGGCTCTGCGCTGTAACCTGATTAACTGAAGCTAATAAAGAAGAATACTTTGTGGACGTAGCCCCAGGGTGGGGGTGAACCATGGTAAATCTGTGTGTTGTGCTCTGTGCCTCGACCTGATGTGTTTGTGTCTTCCTTTGCTAAGTGATTTGATGTGTTTAGATAGATCTATTTATGCTTTGTGCTTCTGAGGTATGAATGAATGTTAGATCTAGTATGTAAGATGATTAATGCTTGATCTGTCGAATCTAATCTATCTTGTTTGTTGGTTGTGGAGCCTGATTATCTTCCTAATTTATAGGTCTTTTACTTTCAGCCGTGTTTACACACCATGAAGTATTTACACCCCAGAAGTATGTACACTCTTCCACGCGGGGGAGTGCAGAGGGGGGGGTACCCCCTCTGCGGGGTCTGGGGGGCCTATGCCCCTGGCTAGGGGGTCTGGGGGCAAGCGGGCCCCCAGCGGGGGTTCGAGGGCGAAGCCCTCAAAGCAAAAATTTCCTTGTAAAAGTATATTGTAATTTCATTGTAAATCTGGACCGTTCATTATAAGGTCGCAGATCTAACGGTAGAGATTATGTTAGGGTTTTTTGCCCTAGAAGGAAACCCTCTTTTATGAGGGAAATGTATCACGACTATGGGTGGTGGTGAATATTGTATTCTGAGAGAGGAGACTGTGAGAGAAAGAAGAGGAAGTTACAACGGGTTTTGCTATAGGTTGTATCCCTTCATTTGCTGGATAATAATAAAGGAAGGACCTGGCAATTTCTTTGGTGGACGTAGCCCACA
>ML806066.1:21246-34582 GCA_009831015.1 Picea engelmannii
AAAAGTGTGGACTCTCATTCAAAGGTTGCAGCAGGATTCCAGTGCATTAGATACATTTACATGGAAAAATGATTCACTATGGTACAAAGATCGCTTATATTTATGTAAGAACTCCCAACTCAAACAAAAGGTACTATTGGAATAGAACACCTCCATGGAATATTTTAGGGGCTAAATTTCGCTCATGGGCTAATTTTTCATGGTTTTTCCAAAAATGAGATTCGCTATTTTAAAAATGATTTGCCCAAATTCTATAGGATAAAATTATTTCATCTTAAAAATCGCCAAAAAAATATAAAAACTATATAAAATCCTTAGAAATTTGAATATTTTTACAAAAATATCGCCAAACATTTATAGTTGGCATATAAAGGATAAGTAAGATTTGCCAAGGTTTCTACATTTTAAAATAAATTTCCATCCTTAAAATCATCCCTGCAAGGATGGAGAGTTCAACTCTCTCTTGATATTGGAGGATTGTATCTTCCTCTTGGAGGTTTATCCCTCCCTTTACATTTGGAAGCTGTAGCTACCTTTGGAAGTCATTACTTCCCTTGAACAATAACTATTGATTATTTCTCATATATTGTGCATGGTGTATTGTGGTGTATTGGTGTAACTCTTATAATATTGTTCATTTCTCATTGGATATAGTTGAATGGTTTAAGTATAAGTTGAAAAAGGTTTTAAATTGTACTTGATACTAATTCACCCCTCTCTCAGTATCAACAATTGGTATCAGAGCAGGTTACCTTCAGTACAATTTAACCACTGGAAGGAAGATCCCAAGAAGAAATGGAAGACAAAATTCCAAATGGGATTCCACCATTTGATGGAAGCAATTTTGAATACAGGAGTAATAGAATGGAAAATTACTTGAAATCTCTTGGGGTAGATGTTTGGTTCTCAGTTGCTTCAGGATACAATGCTTTGAAGAAACCAAAGACTGCATCTCAGAAGGAAGCAAAAAGAAACAACAAATTGGAAATAGATACCATCCTGGATGGATTGACCGATTCAGTGAAATCCAAGGTGGGATCATGTGCATCATCAAAAGATATTTCGGACAAGCTACAAGACCTTTATGTAAGGGAAGACGCAGAAGAAGAAGAAGAAGAAGTTGAAGCAAATTACATCTCATATTTCAAAGAAGAAAATAGAGGTTAGTTCTTTTGCCTTAATTGTGAAGGAGTAGGTCATGTTGAATTTGAATGTCCTCATCCAAGGATTGAAAGAAATGACACTAAAGAATAAAATTCAAACGAAGAAGAAGAAAATCATGAAGAAACAATTATTCAACAAGAAGATGAGAATCTTAAAAAATTGATGCGATTTCACGAGTGATCCAACAACTCTTGACTGTCTTGGATCTACGACTCTACTCCTTTTGAGCTTAGAATTTTTCGAAGCACTCACGGTAACTCCCTTTCTCCTTCATGAGATCTAATAGCTCACGGGACTTCGCGGATTCTCCACGGAGAATTCCAGCCATCCGTTCTTTCTTTGAGAACTTGTCCTCCTACAGCCCGATGTCGCTACACCTTCCTTCATATTTTCAAGGTATAAATCCTTTTGAAACTTTTCATGACTTCGAGTCTTTCTGAAACTCTTGCACGCACTCCTTGCGGCAGACCTTCAAACACTTCCAAGTGTTGAAATCCTTTGACTCTACGCACACCTGCAGTAGCAGTCTCTCAAAGCTTTGCTCAGATTCAAAACTCTGAGACTTTACTCGGCCTGCACACTCCTTGCATGGCTCCCGTGCCTAACTGCACTTCTATGGAAATGAGAACAAAATCTATCTCTCCTAAGATTTCAGAGACAAATCTCTGAACACCTTGTCGACGCACTCCTTGCAGACAATTCAACTGCACTCCTTGCAGGAACTCTTGCTCAGATAGAGAAACAATTGAAACTCATTCCTTCTCCCTTTCCCCTCAGATTTCAAACATTCAACAAGAAATCATTCATACATAGCATAAAATCAAATGTACAGCAGGAAGAGTAAAATAACCATGGGCATAGCATTTAGCATATATACACAGTGAAAAAACACGACGCCATGAATTTGAATCAAAGCTTCCTCTATTAATTCAAATTTCTGTACATGGGTGTTTTCACACAACTCTCTGCTTCTCCTCTATGCTCTTCCTACTCTTCATAATAATAATACAATACACAAATGAGGGTGTCTATATCCCGTTTCCCTCTTGCACTCTAAAACTGTCTAATCTAGAATTGAATTCTATCTACTCACATTAACTACCATAAATGCCTTCTATCTACTAAGGACAAGAGCGAATCACTCAAGGTCCAATTACATTTTACAAGTGCGCTTCTTATTAATTATCTCATCAATATTTTAAGATATTTTCAAAATTTGTACTGGACGCTTTTCCAGCTGTCCATTGTCCCCGTGCTGGCTCGCTTGAGATGTTCCTGCATCATACTCCCTGGCTTGAAATTTTTCATGGGATCCTGTCCATGAGCTCGCGAACGGTGTGTCCATGCCTCTGGATTTTTGCTTCGTTCTCCCAGCTGGAATCTTCAACTGGATGGAACTTCCACTTGACCAAATATTCAAAGTATTGCTTCCACCTGGTCTTCTTGCTCACTCTTTTGTCCAGTATGTGCTCCATTTGCAGCTTATCTGCAACTGACATCTTCTTTGTCCACTGGATCACTAGCTACTCATTTCCTGTCCCTGCTTCTTCAACCTTATATGGGTACAAATCTTAGATGTTGAATATCAGAGAAATTATGATCCCATCGGGTAATTCAATCTCGTAAGCATTTGCCCCAAATTTCTTCAAGACCCTACACGGTCCGATTTTCTTCATCTTCAGTTTATTATATGTTCTTCTCGGGAACCTTTCCTTTCTCAAATGTGCCAAAATCAAATCACCAACCTCAAATTGAAGTTGTCTCCTGTGTTGATCTACTCTACGCTTATATTCCTGGCTTGAATTCTACAATCGCTCCTTCACCTGGCTGTGAAGTTCCTTCATCGCCTCTGTGAAATCTTCTGCACTAGCGCTTGTAATTGCAATCTGTTCTGAATCTCTCAATTCAGAAATTCCTCTCAGCTGCATGCCATAGACAATATGAAATGGAATTTTTTCTGTGCTTTTGTTAACTGAGTCATTATAAGCAAACTCTGCCTATGGTAATATGTTGTCCCACTAGTTGTGGTGTTTTGTCACCAAGCTTCTCAGCAAGTCTCCCGGACTTCTATTCACCACTTCCGTTTGTCCATCCGTCTGAGGATGATAAGCTGAACTAAACGACAAGTTAGTTCCCAGCTTCTTCCATAAGGTCCTCCAAAAGTGCCCTATGAACTTGGTGTATTGATCTGAAACTATGCTCCTTGGTAAGCCATGAAGTCGAATGACTTCTTTGAAAAACAGATTCGCAATGTGAGTTGCGCCATTGGTTTTCTGACATGGAATGAAGTGTGCCATCTTGGAAAATCTATCCACCACCACAAAGATTGAGTCAAAACCTCTTTGTGTCCTTGGCAACCCCAATATGAAATCCATGCTGATTGCATCCCATGGCTTCTTAGGTATGGGCAATGGTTGATAAAACCCTGCATTCTGTTTCCTTCCCTTCGAATGCTGGAAAATTCTGCATCTGTCCACGAATCTCTTGACGTTTCCTCGCATTCCCGGCCAAAAATATGACTCATTCAACTTTGCGAACGTCTTGTCGTGACCAAAGTGCCCTGCCAATCCTCCACTGTGTTTCTCCTTCAACAAATTCTCCCTCATGGAGCATTTCGGAATACACAACTGATTACCTCTAAAAAATAACCCTTCCTGGATCATGTATTCTGTCCATTGGCTTCTATCTCCGAGAATTGGATTCTAAGCTACTTCGTACACCTCCTTAAAATCTGGATCATCCCTATACATGTCCCCGAGATCATCAAAACCCAACGTTTTGACTTTGAATTCCTGCAATAGCAAACATTTCCTGCTCAAAGCATTAACAACTTTGTTAGCAGTACCAGAAATATGTTTAATCACAAAAGTGAAATTCTGAATGTACTCAACCCATTTAACATGTCTCTGATTCAACTTTTCTTATTGAGTCACAAACTGTAGTGCATGATTGTCACTGTATAAGACAAAATCTTTCGGGATCAAGTAATTCCTCCATTTCTTCAATGCCTGTATAATGGCGTAAAACTCCTTATCATAAGTGGAGTATTTCACTTTCGCTTCATTCAGCTTCTTGCTGAAGTATGCTATTGGCCTGTCTTCTTGACTCAAGATTACCCCTATTGCAAATCCACTTGCATCAGATTTCACCTGAAATGTATTTTGGAAATCCGGCAACACCAGAACTGGTTGTTCCGTGATCTTCCTCTTCAACAAATTAAAAATCTTCTCAGCCTCTTCTATCCAGTGAAAATAGTTGTGTCTTTTCTTCACTGTGTCCATCATCGGTGCAGTAATTCCACTGAAATTCCTGATGAACTTTCGGTAGAAACTAGCTGATCCGTGAAAATTTCTCACCTCAAAGGTATTCTTTGGTGATGGCCAATTCTTAATCACTTCCACCTTATCTGGATCCATCCTTAACTCATCTGCTGAAATAACAAAACCCAAATAGATGAGTTCTATCTTCATGAATGAGGACTTCTTCATGTTTATCAACAACTTCTCCTGCTGTAACCTCTGCATCACTATAGCCAAATGTTTCAGATGCTTTGCCACTGTTCTACTGAAAACCAGTATGTCATCCAGATATATGATAAAAAACTTCTTGACGAACTCCCTTAGGACTTCGTTCATCAACCTCATGAAGGTACTCAACGCATTTGTTAAGCCAAATGGCATAACAATCCAGTCATACAACCCTTCATTGGTTTTGAATGCTGTTTTCCATTCATCACCTTCTCTCATGTGGATTTGATGAAAACCGCTTTTCAAATCAATCTTTGAAAAGAATTTTGCTCCACTCAAGCAATCCATCAGATCATCCATCCTTGGCAATGGAAATTTGTACCTGATGGTTATCTTGTTGATTGCCCTCGATTCAGTACACATCCTCTAGCCTCCATATTTCTTCGAACTGAGTACTGTCGGAACAACACACAGACTCAAGCTTTCTCTGACCAACCCTTTGTCCAACAAATCCTGGACTTGTCTTTTGACCTCTTCATTCTCCTGCGGCGTCAATCTGTACGTGGCTTTGTTTGGAAAACTGGCTCTTGGTATGAGATCAATATGATGACTCATACTTTTGATCGGTGGCAATGAACAAGGTGGTTCATCCACTACTATGTTAGCGAACTCTTCTAGTAGTTCCTGAATCTCTTCTAGTAAATCATCTACTCTTGTGCTGGTCAAAACAATCTTCAGTTTCCTGACCACAATGAATTGAAGTTCTTCCTTCTTCTTGACCTCTGTAAGAAGTTCCTTCCCACTCATGAGAAGTACAGTGTTGCTTACTTCAAGTTTCACCTCCTTATCCTTGATTGGAAGCAACATGTGAGTTCTCCCATTCTTCTCTAGGGTGTATGTGTTCATTCTCCCATCATGAATCACATTCCTGTCATATTTCCGTGGTCTACCCAGCAATAGATGAAAAACATCCATAGGAATAAAATCACATAATATCTTATCATTATATCCTCCTATCTTAAATTCAACCAAACACTGTTTAGTGACATTTACCTAATGTCCTTTTTGTAGCCATGAAACTTTATATGGGCTTAGATGATCAATCGTCTCCAGCTCCAGCTTTTCTACCATCTTTGTAGAAACAAGATTATCTGTGCTACCACTGTCCACAATGACCTTGGATACCCTATCCTTGGTCTTGCAAGCAGTCCAAAAAAGTCTGGTTCTTTGGACTGAACTCTCCACCTCCTTCTCTGGTGTCAAAAGAGATTTTTGCATCATCAATGATCTTTCGCCTTCAACATCTTCTGCCTCAACATACCGCCTCTGTGCTTCGGCGATGTGAGTCTCTCCCCCTTCTTTCTTTTTATCTGGACACTCGTAAGACTTGTGTCCATTTTTTCCACATGTGAAGCATGTTATTACTCCACCTCTTCCTCTTCCTCTACCTCTAGTACGAGGAAACATGTTATTGTCAGCATAATCTCCTCTCTGCTCGGTATGCTATCCTATCTGTTCAACATATTTCCCTCGCTGTGAGCTTCCACCTCTCTCAGTTCGAGTCTGAGGTTTCTTCCAGTCCTCTTTGGGATTCTGATATTTATCCTGGGTAACTAATTTGCCTCTGGGATGACTTCTTCCTCGGCCTCTTTGACCCTACTTTTGACTCAGCTTCTCTTCCGCTTTTAGAGCCATTTGATAAGCATCTTCCACTGTTCAGATGGTTACCATGCTCATCTCATATTGGATGTCATATCTCAGGCCATTCATGTATCTGGCAACTTTTTCATCATTGCTTTCCCGATGACTTGCCCTGATGTTCAGCTTGTAGAATTCTTCAGTGTATTCTTTCACTGTCATCAACTTCTGTCTTAGGTTCTGCATTCTCCTAAACAAAGTAATTTGGTAATATCTGGGGATGAATTTTGCCTTCATATTTGTGATCATTCTATCCCAGCTTTTGATCTTCTGCTTGCCTTTGCAACATCTTTCAGCTTGTAGTTCATCCCACCACAATGCTGCATGTCCCTTTAATCTCGTTACAACATGTTTGACCTTCTTGTCCTCTTCGACATCTTCATAGTCAAAGTATGTGTCCAGAGCTCTAATCCAGTCTAGAAGGTCCTCTTCTCTCTTGCACCCATTCTTGCAATAGCCCTAATAAAACATTCATTTGCTACATCCTCAGCTGCAAATTCTTCTTCGTGTTCAACCTCAATCTCACTTTTGGAATCACTAAGATCCCCAACACTGACTGTATGCCTTTGTGCTGTCTCCATGTCTTCAAGTCTAGCGTGTAGATCACTCATTTCTTTCTCCATGGATGGATCAGTCATCTGCCTACCTCTTCTTCTCGACATTTCTCTATCCTCTGGAGGATCGGGTGTTTGTCTGTCCCTTCTCCTTGGCGGCATGGTGAATTCTCCTCTTCTCTACTATAGAAAGCAAAGAACCTTTCTGAGATCTGATACCAAAAATGATGACGCTGGCAGCCCCTCAACCCGCAGGTCGGAAGGTCCACGTCAATAGGATCTTTCCTTTACCACTGGCCTAAAGAGCTCTCAACAACCGCTCTTCTATTTCCCTTTCGAGAAATCTGCACCCACAACAAATCCTCGTGGGATCCTCCCTTTGCACTTAGGAGATCGGATTTCATGATATCGCGAATCCGGTGGTCGAGCACCTGCTTACTATGACCCCGAATCCCAAAAATCTGAGACTCCGATATCACTCCGACTTGTCGTCTTTCACGCGTTCGCGAGTTGCGATAACATACAAATCTGCTCACGAATCCCAAAACCCTGAGGTGTCAGACTTCGACATGCTTCTCGTGCTGGCCCCCACAACCAGACTTCTCACCCGTTCGGAACTTCGACTTACGAAACTCCGAAGTGGTCAACGTAGTTGACTTCTACGTCGATAGTGTGCCACCTATCCACCTTTCTGGCTCCTATGGTCCCACACAACTCTATCGATCCTTTACGGCTTCGCACTTCATGATTTCGTGTACTTTGATACCAAGGTTTAGACCCTTCCACTCACGAAATACCGACAGGCGATTTCACGAGTGATCCAACAACTCCTGACTATCTTGGATCTACGTCTCTACTCCTTTTGAGCTTAGAACCTTTCGAAGCACTCGCGGTAACTCCCCTTCTCCTTCGTGGGATCTAACGGCTCACAGAACTTCGTGGATTCTCCACAGAGAACTCCGGCTGTCCGTTCTTTCTTTGATAACTTGTCCTCCTGCGGACCACCGTTGCTACACCTTCCTTCATATTTTCAAGGTCTAAATTGTTTTGAACCTTTTCATGACTTCGAGTCTTTCAGAAACTCTTGCACGCACTCCTTGCGGAAGACCTTCAAACACTTCCAAGTGTTGAAATCCTTCAACTCTGCACACACCTGCAATAGTAGTCTCTCAATGCTTCGCTCCGATTCGAAACTCTGAGACTTTACTTGTCCTGCACACTCCTTGCACGACTCCTGTGCCTAACTGCACTTCTGTGGAAATGAGAACAAAAGCTATCTCTCCTGAGCTTTCAAAGAAAAACCTCTGAACACCTTGTCGATGCACTCCGTGCAGACAATTCAACTGTACTCCTTGTAGGAACTCTTGCTCAGATAGAGAAACAATTGAAACTCATTCCTTCTCCCTTTCCCCTCATATTTCAAACAGTCAACAAAAAATCATTCATACATAGCATAAAAGCAAATGTACAGCAGGAAGAGTAAAATAACCATGGGCATAGCATTTAGCATACATACACAAAGAACAAACACGACGCCATGAATTTGAATCAAATCTTCCTCTATTAATTCAAATTTCTGTACATGGGTGTTTTCACATAGCTCTCTTCTTCTCCTCTATGCTCTTCCTACTCTTCATAATAATGTTACAATACACAAATGAGGGCGTCTATATCCCGTTTCCCTCTTGCACTCTAAAACTGTCTAATCTAGAATTGAATTCTATCTACTCGCATTAACTACCATAAATGCCTTCTATCTACTAAGGACGAGAGTGAATCGATCAAGGTCCGATTACATTTTACAAGTGCGCTTCTTATTAATTATTTCATTAATATTTTAAGATATTTTCAAAATTTGTGCTAGACGCTTTTCCAGCTATCCGTTGTCCCCGCGCTGGCTCGCTTGAGATGCTCCTGCATCACATAATCTACTTAGTGTTAGTAAAATGTGTGATCAAGGATACACTCTTACGTTTGATTCCCGAAAATGTAAAATAAAAGAAAATAACTCAGGAAGATTGGTTGCAACTGCAACAAGAAGATCGAACAACATATACATCCTAGACATGAAGAAGAGAGAGTAGACATAAGCCACACAAAATGATTCTAAGGAAGAAAAAGTCCCAAAGACCAAAAATAAGGATGAAGTATTATTGAGTGCCACATGTTCATGGGGAGAAGCCCCAAAGAAGAGAGTTACATTTTTCCATTAAACTTAGGGGGAGTAGCCCTAACCTTTGCCATTGATGTCAACGGGGGAGAGAAATTGGGATCATGATGATAGGGGGAGCATGCGTGTTTCCATCAATGACAAAGGGGGAGATTGGTGTGGCTGCTGGAATCCATGCTCACTGCACCAAGAAATTGGGATCATGATGATAGGTGGAGCATGAGTGTTTCCATCAATGGCAAAGGGGGAGATTGTTGGAAGATTGGTTGTTGTCATTGATGTCAACCCTAGTCATGGGTTTTGGACCACAAGATTGATAAAGGTATTTGAACATGAAGGAAAATGGACATGCATATACAACACCCATGAATGGATAGTATACATCATGTTGTTTCCAATGGTATGTGGCACATCATGTGGATCCTCATGGTTGAGGAGAAATGGATTTTTTAACATGACAAAGTGAATGGAAGAAGGAAGTACATGTAGGCCTTGAAGATAATTAAAGAAAATAATTACAAAATAAGAAAGTGTCAGGTCGGCCCTAATGTTAAAATGAAGTGACATAAATGGTATAAATAAACATCATTATACATTCATTTTGATACAAGTCAAATTTCAGAGGAAATAAGAAGTAAAGAAGGTCGGATTTCAAGGGAGGATGAAGTCTTTTGGTGATGTGTTCTAAGGTATGTTATTTTCAGGTCATCTTACCATTTTTTCTATAAATTGTTTTTTAGAATGATTCAGATGGTGAAATCGCTATGGTATTGAGAAGACATATCAAGGTACCTCTTGTAAAAATTTCATCTCTTGATTCGCTATAATTATGGAGATACACTCTGTTGAAGATAGGGTTTGTGACCAGTCCTGAAGCTAGTCAATAAACAAGTATTCTGGGTAAAACAATCATAACTTATTCATCGAGAATCCAAATTATGTGTGACAAATTTCATTGGAAAGAGTACAAAATTTAGTTTCTTGTGTGTGAGTTTCAAAATCAGATGTTAAATATTGAGCTCGGGGAATTCTGTAAAAGTTCGATCTCCTGAATAGACCAGAATTGAATAAAGTATACCATTCTTTCTATAACTTCTTTTTGGGGAGGATTCAAGGAGTGAAACTTGGAGGAGTTTAAGAGAATACATTGAGTAATATTATATATAGGATCAGAGTACTCTAAGAATTGAAGAATTGCAGAAATTGAAGAAGTCTCAGGAAGCATTATCAGGTTCTATGTGATGATTGGTTGATGGTGATGATTTAATGTAAATTTTTATTATCTCTCATATATTCTTGGGTGGAAAGAAGGGGCAAGGATGGAGAGTTCAACTCTCTCTTGATATTGGAGGATTTTATCTTCATCTTGGAGGTTTATCCCTCCCTTTACATTTGGAACCTGTAGCTACCTTTGGAAGTCATTACTTCCCTTGAACAATAACTATTGATTATTTCTCATATATTGTGCATAGTGTATTGCGGTGTATTGGTGTAACTCTTATACTATTTTTCATTGATCATTGGATATAGTTGAATGGTTTAAGTATAATTTGAAAAAGGTTTTAAATTGTACTTGATACTGATTCACCTCTCTCTCAGTATCAATAGAAAAATCACGGCAGCCAAACCACAGTAGCATAACAGTACAAGAAGAAAAAGGTACATGTTTCATATGTGTAGTGTTGAATCTATGAATCTAGTTGAGGGTTTTCCTTGTAAATCTGTTGGATTCCCTCTTGGAAGTGCAGGGATTGCTATAGAGTTTGAGGGATTTTGGTTGAGATATGTTGCTGAAGTTATTGGTACATATAGAGGATGTATAACAGTGAGGTTATGGCACCTGGTTGATGTGAGGATTTATGGTATTTGATTTATGGAGAGTGTGGTGCATTTCTAGAGGTGTCGTGTTGGTTATATTGGTGTATGTTATTGGTATATAGAAGAGTTATATGATTGGGTACATGTATGAGATACATACTTGAAGTACATGGTGATCTTGATACATCTTGTTGAGGCATAGTTTGGTTTGTTGTTGATACCTTATTGGTACATGATGTTGGTTATATTTGTATAGTGTTGATGTACATGGTTGATGTACATTATTTATGTGCATTGTTAGCACATGGTTTGAGTGATATTCTTCTGATTTTGGGTATGAGATATATGTTATCAAATATGATATATTGAGGAGAGTATTGGTACATATTGTTGGTGTATTTAGTTTTGTTGGTACAGGAAAGGAATAGGTACAGTTTGGTTACAAGACAGTGACAGAGGTTGATTACATGTCAGTGGCATAAATTGGTACAGGTTTACAAAAGTATATCTCACAGTGACAGTGTAACAGTGGTTCCATCATTCTATTTATATTTTAGGGTGGTTGGACGGGGCAAGGATAGGTGGTTGTAGCCACCTTCCGGTTGTGGCCACCTTCTGGTTGTATCCAGAGAACATAGGGAGTTGTAGCCAGAGAATTGGGGAGTTGGAGCTTTCCTCAGGTTGTAGCCTGAGAAACTAGAGAGTTGGAGCCTCCTTCCAATTGTAGATGGAGAATTGGAAGTTGGTGCTTCCTTGAATGTAATTCTTGACATATAAGAAAATCATTCCGTGGTTTTATTTCACATTTAGTTTCCACGTAAATATTGGTGTATTATGCATTGTGTGGATGTGTTTGTTATTGTTTATTATGCACTGATGAATTTTAACTCTTATGATACATTAATATATTCATGATGAATAGATGAACATGGTTGAATAAGTAAAATAATATAGATTATGGTTCAAATGATTAATAATTGGTATAATTTCTCATTACTGATTCACCTCCCCCTCTCAGTAATCCAGCAAAGGAAACTAGAAAGCAGTGTGACTTCCAAAAAATCCCTTGGCACAACACCGATGAATGTCACTCAAAATATTCATTGGCGGTCGATCTCAAAGAAAAGGAGTCGATCCCTGACTTAGACTCTGATTTAGAAAAAAATAAAAGGAAACAAGTCATTGATGAAAAACCCATTTCTACCATCATGACCACAACAATCCAACTAGAATAACCACAAGATCCTTAGGAGGGGGGGTGCCTCTTCCATTCACATATGTGGGTGAAGGGGAACCAGTTTCATTTCATTGTTGATAGCATAAGACAAAAGAAACCCATCTCAACATAGGTTTTCAAGTAGTTTGATTTGTCGACAACACCACACCCACAACCATACAACATCGGGTGGCTTCGCCAGGGACGCGATCTCCATGTCAACTAGTAGTGTCACATATCCTATGAACTCAATCCCTTCAAGGATGAGGTGTGGTGTGATGTTGTGTCACTGGAAGTTTGTGATGTTTTGTTAGGCCTGTCGTATATGTGGAAACATCATGTTGTTTATGGTTCTCATCCCCATAGTGTCATTGTTACTTTTGGGGGTCATATCTATAGGGTACCATTGGTAGTTTCGACTACAATCCTGGAAAAATAGTTTCGCAAAGTATTCTCTCATATGACAAATTTTAGCTTCTTCACGACCCAGTCAATAGGTGAAAAGAAGGACATTGCGACTGTTGTAGCCTCGGTCCAAGATATTTCTTTCCAGCAGAAGCAGATAAAAAATATTACAGAAGAGAAAAATATATTCCTACTTCACCTACGGGGGTTCTTCTTAATTGGCCAATCAATAAAATATATAACGCTCTTCATAGCTCTATTGGCCAGAGCCATTTTCATGTGTACTTGGAGTTCCAAATATTATCCCCCATTGATATAGCTCCTCATGTTGCATATTCACTGGCAGAGTCCTCCCACACTCAGGAAAATCACACATCTATATTTGTTGAATATATCCAACCCCTCCAACAACAAGTTCATGACATCCTTCAACAACCTAAGCAAAACAACCTCTTCAACAAGGCAAGAAACTCACCAAGGTACCCTATCTCTCATGGGAAATTGATTAAATGGTGACCATTGCTTCCTAAGGGGGAAGGAATGATCTAGGTGGATATCAATGGGCACCCACGTATTTCACTAGCTCAAGAAATTTTTTTCCACCTTGGCATTTTTTCTACGGTTTTTTAGGTCCTGAACTTTTGGGGCTATTTTGAGGCCTTAAATGACATTTTTTTGACATTTGGGGGCCCCAAAGATAAATATAGTAATACATGATTTCTATTAATGAAATAAATGTACAGAGACTGTAAAAGTACAGAGTGAAAGACTCGCTAGAATGGTGGTAGCTTATCTCTGAGAAGAGATGTGATGGCTACTCGCATCCGTGAGAAGATGATTACAA
>ML806066.1:57019-67537 GCA_009831015.1 Picea engelmannii
CATACAATAAAACACAACAAGCTTTATAGGAAAGAATCATATTACTGTATCATATTAAATGTGAAAGAGAGATTACAACCATGGCCTTGATGTCGTAAGGTCCCTTCCAACTGTCCTTCGTTCCCCACACACTTTCACTCCAACAATTATGAGAGCATAGATCTAATGATATTCACAATCTATCTTGACAAAGAAAATCTCAAAGACACTCCCACCAAGCTAATAATTCCAAGCCAACCAAAGCTAACAAGCTCAAGAACCCAAGCTAACTTTTTCCATGAGAACTCCTCTCCTTTTATAAGTTGAAGAGGATAAGGTGAGGAGGTTAGGATGATCCCACTAAATCATGAAAGTGAGTAAGATCCAAACCATTCAGATGCCACCTCACCATAGAAGTTTCTCCTTCTAGAAGATTCGAGAAAACGCTCATTTTTCCCATGTGTAAGCATTCTCGCACCTTGCTTATAGTGCAACCTGCGAACTATTTGCACCCTAGCTATGATGCAGCCTGCGAGAATCAGGCATTCTCGCACCTTGCCTATATAGTAACCTGCGAACTTCCTTTTTTACAGGGTTTTTACAAGGGAAAATGCAACTTCTTTTCTCAGGAAAAGTTCTTCTCCCTTCCTCTTCAGGAACATAGGCCACTGACTCCTCTGAAGGCAACATATAGGTTTACGTCATTAACGGTCATAGGGATGACGAAAATAATGTGTAAAAGTAGGATATGGATTAGGCCCTTTTGGAATGTTTACTTATCAGTTAGACCTTTCTAATGAGCTATCATGCACCCCAAACATATATCGTATGCAAATGTTATAACCTTGCGAAGTTGACATATTAACTACCCCCATCGGGGCCCATAAACCTTTTGGTGTTTCATCTTTTGAGGTTAGGGTTTTGGATGTTTAGGGTTTTCTCATTAATGATTTATGTTAAAAATTACTTTTGAGCCTCATTTTACACATCTTTTTGTGAATGAGCGTAGCCATCACATCTCTTCTCAGAGATAAGTTTCCACCATTCTAGCGAGTTCATTCACTTTGTATTTTTATAGTTTCTATACATTTGTTTCATTAATATAAATTGTGTATTATTGTATCTCTATGTTTCTTGCAATATCTATGTGTATTTAGTCATTATATCTCTGCCTTCATTTCATTCCCAACAAAATCTGAATCAATTGTATCAGAGCAATTTTCTCCTAGTCATTTCTTAGTGCATGTCTTCGACGAGGTCATGGTATAGAGACTTGGGTATCGATCTAGTTTATCTTAAGGATAACACTCTCTTTGGCCCAAGTGACCTCCCAAGATAGAAGAAAAGAGAGATGAGGGAGTAGGATATCCTTTTCATCTATTGCTCGATGAATCCCTCGTGCAACAAAGGGATGAAAAGATGGATTTTTTTTTTGAAATCCTTCGATGGTTACTGACAACAGTAGACACATATTCTTCAAACCACCACTTTGGAAGCATCGCCCCCTTCAAGGTACAAGTTAATTTTGATATTCCCATATTTGAAGGTCAGATAGACGTGGATGCTTTGGAAAAGTGGTTAAATATGCTAGAAGGTTATTTCTCTCTCCATATTTTTTTGAAAGAGAAAATATCACCTTTTCGCTCCTTAAGGATGTCACATGTGTCAAATATTGGTGGGAAACTTACTCAGATCAAAATTCCATAGAGTCTATAATGTTTGAGGCCGAACCCACTTGGGATTTTTTTATGGATGTCGTCAAGGAACAATATTACCCTATTGAAAACTATGATGACTAGTACATGAGATGGACCACACTCCATCAAGAGTGGGACCAAATGGTGTCAGAGTTCACAAATACCTTCCATACCTTGTGCACCAAGATGGGTATCAAAGACTTCAAGTGACATATTGTTATAAAATATCGCCAGGGTCTACATAGGTACATCCAAATATAAATAGAGTTTATGGACATATCTTCACTAGGATTCACTTATCGATATGTTGTCAAAACCAGGCATAAATTTAAGTAGTGAAATAAGTAGGAGTTAGGGTCTACAGATATGCAACAACCAAAGTATGGTAAAGGTGGACCTAACTCATATTAAAACCAACCTCAAGAAAACCATCCCAATCTGTAGGAAAAGAAGGGTAATAGGAATATGAAGAAGGAAACTGGAAAGTGGTCTGAATTCCACAAAATCTCTTGGCACAACACCGATGAATGTCGCTCGAAATAGTCATTGGTGGTCTAGCTCAAAGAAAAAGAGTTGAGCCCCAAATCAGACTCTAATTCAGAAAACAATAAAACGAGATAGATCATTGATTCAAAACCCACTACTACCTTCGCGACCACAACAATCCAACCAGAATAACCATAGGATCTCGAGGAGGGGGGGCGCCTCTTCCTTTCACAGATGTGGGTGAAGGGGACCCCGCTTCATTTCATTGTTGATAGAGGAAGTCAAAAGAACATCATCTTAGCAGAGGTTTTCAAGTAGTAGGATTTATCTAAAACATGACACCTATATCCATACAACATCAGGTGGATTTTCTAGGGATGCGATATTTGCATCATCCAGTAGTGTCTCCTAGCCTATTGCATCAATCCCTTCAAGGATGAGGTACTGTGTGATGTTGTTCCACTGGAAGTATGTGATGTTCTATTAGGATAGACGTATATATGAAAGCATCATGTTTTTTATGAGTCTTGACCCCATAGTTTCATTGTTACTCTAGGGGATCAAATCTACAAGGTATCAAAGGTATTTTTGACTACTGTCCTGATAAAACAATGTCACAAAGTAGTCTCTCATATGACAAAGTTTAGCTTCTTCACGATCTGGTGAGAAGGTGATCGGAAGGAAATTGTGACCACTACATCCTCGACCCAAGAACTTTATATCCAGTAGAATCATATCAAAAATATTTTACAAGAAGACAAAGATATTCTTGCTTCATCTATGGGGGTGCCTCTTCACATCCTAGTCAATAAAATCTGTAATAGATCTCTTCATAGCTCTATTGGCTAGTACCATTTTTAGGTGTGCTTGGTGTTCCAACCATTAGCCGCCATTGATATAGATCCTCATGATACATATTCAGTAACATATTCCTCCCACACTTAGGAAGATGATGCAACTATATTGGTTGAATGGATCCAACTCCTCCAACAACACGTTCATGGTAGCCTTCAACAAACTAAGTAGGACAACTTCTTTAGCCGGGGAAGTAGCTCACCAAGTTTTAGATTTATCAAAATATTCCCCATATCCCATGGGAACTTGACGCAATGGGGACCATTGATTCCTAATGTGGGAGTAATAATCCAGGTGGATATTGGTGGCTACCCACCTATTCTACTGGCTCAAAACACAATTTTCCACCTTGGCAATTTTTCTACGATTTTTCAGGTCCTAAACGTTTGGGGTTGTTTTAAGTTCCTAAAATCAATTTGTGTTGACATTTGGGTGCCTAGGAAATATCTATATGATCTAGGATAGGCCCAATCGAAATTTTTTCTTCTCTTCTAGACCTTTCCAATGAGCTATCATGCACCCCAAACAAAGATCGTATGCAAACGTTATGCCTTCTGGAAGTTGACATATCAACTACCCACATCAAAGCCCGTACACCTTTTGGTGTTTCTTCTTCTAGGGTTACGATTTTGTATTTTTGCGGTTTGATCATTAATTATTTATGTTAAAACGGAATTTTGAGCCTCATTTTACACATCTTCTTGCGAATGAACATAGCCATCACATCTCTTCTCAAAGATAAGTTGCCACCATTCTAGCGAGTTCATTCACTCTGTATTTTTACAATTTTGTAGATTTCTTTCATTAATATAAATTGTGTATTACTTTATCTCTTTGTTTCTTGTAATATATCTATGTATTTCCTCATTATATCTTTTCCTTCATTTCATTCTCAACAAAATTTGGATCACCAACAACCTCATAAGGAAATTCTTTGCTAAATACAAGAATCTCGAAAAAGCAATTTAGCTGGAAAAATGCAGAAAATCTCTTATTACATCCATAGATTTCATTGAGAATAACGAATGGATGGTTAAAGGTGCATAATTTTTGTTGGAAAGGGAAAATAATGCCTTAAATTTGTTGTCCAATTGGTTTAGATTGATGGACAGATGGTTTAGATTGATGGACAGATGGTTTGGAAAATTGGTTGTCATTGATGTCAACTCTTGAAGAATGATCTTGGATATTGATGTCAACCCTTAGAGATTGACGTCAATCCTTGGAGAGGTCGAAATATGTTGGAAAATTGATTGACATTTTCATGATCACGATTGATGATGATTTCGTTGGGTACATTTTATGTAGTCTACATGTAGCACCAGAGGTGTGATTATGGGACCCAGAGTTTATTGAGGAATAACGACATGAAGGAAAGTGAAATTGAAGGTAATACTATCATATATGGATAGTACATGTCATTCCATTTCTAGTGATAGGTGGTACTCCATGTGGATCCTCACGGTTGAGGAGTTATGGCCTTGTGAATATGGAAGCCCCAAAGAATGGTCAAAAAACCCCTAGTTGGTTACAAGTCAATGAATGAAAGGGTAAAGTGGTTGTAGCAATAAGATATAAGAAACCCTAAATCTAAGGAAAGTGGTCCTAAAGTGTTCAATAAGACTTGATTTTAAGGAAAGTGGTCCCAAAGTGTTCAATAATCCCTAAAGTTAAGGAAAGTGGTCCCAAAGTTAAGGAAAGAGGTTACTTAGAAAAAGTATAAATACACCTCAAGAAGTCTCTCATAAGTACATTACATATACACACAAGTTCATTGAATATCTATATAATTGATCAAGTGATTCTTATCTGAGGTAACCAAGGATATTTGAAGCATTTTTCAGAGCGAAGATGAAGTAAAGAAGGTCTAAATTCCAAGGGAGGATGAAGTATTGTGAGGATGTGTTCTAAGGTATGTTATTTACAAGTCATCTTAACATTTTCGCTATAACGTTTTTTCTATACCGATTCAGAGAGTGAAACCTGAAGGTTATTGAGAATACATATCAAGGTACCTGTGGTATAAATTTCAGCTTTTGGTTCGTTGTATTTTTGGAGATACACTTTGTGGAAGATAGGGTTTCTGGCTAGTCTTGGAACTAGTCTCAAACAGGTGTTCCGGGTAAAAAAATGACAACTTATTCATAGAAGATCCAAATTCAGTGAGACAAAATTCATTGGATAGGTTATAGTCTTTAGTATGTTGGGTGTGATTTTAAGATCCATATATTAAATATTCTTCCCGTGGAATTCTCTACAAGTTCGTTCTATAGAATAAGCCAAAATTCAACAAGGTCTACCATTTTTCCTATAAATCCTTTTCTAGGATGTTCCAAGCAGTGAACCTTGGAGGAATTCTAGAGATGATACTGAATAATATTGTATAGAATTTTCAGACATTTATTCAATACAGGTATGGATTTATTCTTGTTTAAATTTAGTGTTTGTGACTAATCCAAAAACTAGTCCTGTGAGTCTAAGGTAATGTTTGATGAAGATGTTATTCTCTTGTTGTTGAAGTTGAGGAAGGTCTATAGTTCTATGATCACATACACCAGGTATGTTACAGATTTACAAGTATGTTTATATGCATGTATTGAGGGTTACATGTTGATGATGTTATGGTGTATGGCATGATTGAGACATATCATGAGTGATATGGTATATGGTTGAGGCACATGGTTTGAGGAGAATGTTGGATATTGGGCACATTGTTTGAGATACATTTTGGTATTTGTATGAGGCACTTGTTGGCGATCTATATACATGCTTGGTACACATTTGGCACATATTCTTGGCATATGGTTGATGCACATTTCATGGTATATGGTACATGTTGGGTGAGATACATTGTTGGTACACTTCTTGGTTTATTGGTTGATCCGAAAACTTGGTGAGAATCTTCCTACATCCAAATCTTCGAAATAAGATCTTTTACTGACAAAATTTGCATGTGAATAAGGACAATAGGGTTCATTATCCATGCCTCATTAATGAATACATTAACATGAAAGCATCAAATTTTCAAAACTATTGTGCATGTTTATGCAAATAAAACTCTACTTAACCAAGTGAGAATGCATCAAAATCACACATGCAACATTGACAACAATATGATAACGGAGTTCACCAGACCCCTTAGTTACGTCTCCAGATTCATGAATCCCATGAATCTGATTTATTGATTCTTCTTCAAAAGGGCCACATAAACAAGCCTACAACCTGTTTCTCCTTTACAAAGACATCCTTTGAATCAATAAGCTCTCAATAATATTTCCACAAGCTCTTTGCTTTCTCCTCCTCTTCTTGACCCCCAAGAAGGGTTTATATAACATCTCCATCTCAACCACATCAAGATTTTCATGGAGATAATATCTCTCAATATCCTCTAAATTAGGATCTTGGCATATCTCAAGGGATTGGTTTGAGAATATCTCTCAACCATCCATGAAGATCTCAACTCTCCTTAGGACTCTCCTTGAGACTAGGTATTGAAAGCCAACATGGCTTTGCACCAAATAATCACTTTTAATTAATGAAAAATACATAATTATGAGAACCATATCTCATGTATTAAACATTTTACAATGCTATTTTGCCCCTAAATATCAACAAGACATATCTATAGCATGTGAAGTCCAATTGAATTCATTCAAAATGCATCAGAAATCTCAATGTGAGCTCTTTGTTGACTGGACAATGTTGGCAGTATTTGAAGCCGACTGAAAATGTCTCGACTGTGAAGATCCTCTTGGATCACACCTCCCCACAGTGAAAAACTTTTGGACCTCCAAAAGTATCAACTTTGACCTACAATCCATCATCAATTGCATGCAAATATATTCATTCCCTGTACTTCAGAATCAGAATGTAACTCAAGCACTTGCAACTGCTGCCAAGCAAATGCTCTGAAAGGCACATTCCCTGTCTCCTTCATCTCTTGTTCTTTGGAGATGTAATGTTGAATCCCACATCTGCTTAAATTTGCAACCTGCAACTAATGATACCTGAATAAGTTTCTTACTTGCCAAGAGTTTATAACTACACTCTTGGTAAAGTTTACAATGAATCACCAAAAATGGTGTCGACAATTTGCCTCGACCCATTATTTACATCATGATTACAAAGAAGCCAATAAAGGCTTAAGGTGCAACAATAACACCTCTCACTCTCCTCACTCAAGAGTGGCTACACAACCGTTACAATGCTTCATAACCTTTTTACATGATGATTTCAGGCTTACATCAATACCTTTACATGGCCAATACATCAAAAGGCAATTCTTATGCCAAAATGATGCATAAAAGGGAAACAATACTATGACCATGCCAACATTTGCGCATCCAGTGTCCAACTCCTTGAATGGTTATATAAAAAAATTTAAGCATATGAAAAATGACCCTTGATTGCCTTTGATCCATCAAAAGTATAAAATATGGCTCCCTTTTTCTGACTTGGAGGCTGATTTAGTAGATCACCTTGTCAACACATCTTGTGTGACTAAAAATCCATGCTGAAAGAAGGAAGAGCATACATATCACGAGTTTATAAAACACTCATGAACAGGTTTTACAATGATTGACCATCATGGTATTTAAAACCCACTATCTCAATGTGCACATAACAACTGTCCCAAAATAAAAAACAAACCATGTAATACTGGTTTTCCATACCATGAACTGGTCATAAGAATTCCATGTGGATCATGGTTAGGCTAATGAGGAAGGGACAGTTATACATCTTCCTGTCAAGGATGTACTTGTTGAACACAATCACACTAAAGCTTAGAAAGATCCATATTCTCACATAGGTGTAGCTCAGCACGATCTTTGCGGCTTCCTTGAGATAACATCCTTCTGGAGGTGTCCAAGGAATGAGGCTTACAGTCCCGAGTTAGAAACCGGGTATTTGAATCCCTTAGATGGAATTTAAGAGAATTTGTGCAGACTTGAGGTTGTGTGACTGCCATTGGGAATCGAGCAGAGCAATGAAGGATATAATGCTTCCTCTTTCTAATCACAACATGCTCCTGATTTCTTCTTTGGCGCTTTTTCCACCTAAAGCTTGCCTGTGAAAAAATGTCAGGAGCAACAGAACCCATAATTTCCAGCATCAAACCAACATTTAGACGTTCTACTCTACACATTTTGTCTTCAAGAAGTGATAGTTGTGCTGCAGACATCCAATGTATACAATAAACTAGACATGAATTGATGGCCTATTGAACTAAATCATGATTTCCTGATTGGCAATGTGCTCTTGCTTGTCCGAAATCTTCCTCAAAGGAAAATATTTTAGGAGCCACATTTTTCACAATTTTTACAACTAAACTCGTCAACAAATACATGATCTCTTGGTCGAGAATCATCCAGAAAGGATTAAATTTCCTCAACGAATACCCATGGATCTCATCATTAACCATGTGCTGCACAAGGTCACTCAATACCTCATACACTTCATTTACAAATATGCAGAAGTTTGATGCGTCGACATCGCATCGTTTCCACTCAAGTTTGGATGGAAAGACTAGTCTGGATTGCAAGATTTCATACAACTCTAATACACATGCTTTATTTCTGCTGGTGTTGCATCTGGTATCACACCAAGCACAAAATAGTAATCATCGACAACAGAGTCTCCATAAATATTTACTTCTTCATCTCTAGCTTTTGCTTTGACTCCAACCACTCTCACACGCCCTCTGCAAGCCAAGTTTACCATAAACAAACGCTTTCTCAACATGTATTTTTCAGGACATTGTCATTCATAGAAGCCCCACCTTTTGCCTGGTCCCATCCCCATATTGAAACCAAAACAAATAAAAATTCAAAAACATGTTTTTTTTCTGCTATTGATGATATGGGGCCTTCAAAGAAAAAGCAACATAAAGTTGCGAAAATGGCCACATGAAATAGACCCTTCTGTATCAGCATCCAAAAACCGCATCATTGCTGCATGTTTTAATTAGTGGCTGGAAGGCCTGCATTTTTTAATGACACCAACAATGAAGACATCAACATCATATTTCTGATGCTATCTATTGTAAAATATATCCCAACGATTGGACATTATGCAAAAATCTCTCAAGCTTATAAAACTCGGAAATGATAACGATAACGTGTGGGAATTTTTTTTTTTCACTGCAGCTTGGTTCACATACATTACAGGTGTGAGATCTGCCACTGATCAAGGAAAACAAATGCCCATACAATCTTTAATAACTAATTCTCACTAGGTTGGTGAACACTTGTGATTATGATGTTAGTGATGATTACACTCACAATCTTGGAACAAGATCTTCAATGAGGCACCATTTGTTATTAAAGTCCCTGTTCAACCCTAATATTGGATCATTAACCCTTAATTGGGGCATATTAGATTAGTAATGTTATTTTATTCATGTCGGCTTTAGGCCATTAGTTGTAATTATACCTCCTAGTCTCCTACATATACCAAGGAGACATTTTGATTTTGAATCATCTGGTACTTGAACATTTAAGTGGGGTAAAAGGAGGTTTCCCCCTCGAAGAGGCTTATTATCTGAAATTATCTATTTTTCAAGGCTTTGAGTACTTTTCCTGAGGTTTTTCTATGCTATATTGATGTTTGGTTCTTAACATATGGTATCAGAGCTCAAGGTCTTGGGGTTTTGCTGCTACATCTGAGACACCGTGGAATTTTCGCTATAACTATTTTTCTACAAAATTTCAAAAGGAACGGCTTGGAGGATATTTATAAGACATATCAAGGTATGTTGGTTTCAAAATTCATCTCCTGAGGTCTTATAATTTCAGAGATACAACCTGTACAAGATAGGGTTCTGGAATCATCCTGAAATGAGTCATTGCGGAATTTTCACTATAAAATAATTTCTGTAACGTTTCAGACCCTGAAATCTGGAGGAAATTTACAAAAATTAGTAAGGTATCTGTGTTAAAAATTTCAGATTCTTGGTCATCATAAATTTGTAGATACACCTTGTGTAAGATAGGGTATCTGACTAGTCCTATTGACTAGTCTCAAGAAGGTGTTCCAGGTAAAACAATCATAACTTCTTGCTAGAGTATCCAAATTGAGTGGGACTAGTTTCATTGGATTGTGAACAGTTTGTAGTATTTTTTGTGTGAGTTTCAGAATTTGATATCAATTATGTTGTGCGGGGCATGCTATACAAGTGAGATCTCCTGGAAAGGCCAAAAATCGGCAAGTTGTGAGGAAGTTACCGTAAATTCCACTTGGCACATCCAATTTTGATCAGACCTATGGCATTGCAGAGAAGAAATATAAGAGAACTACCTAAAAGAAAGTTTCATACCTAGAAGGGCCAAAACTTGGGAGATAGAACATAATAAATATTTTCTAGAAGAACCGCCTCAAAATCAAGATTCAAAAGTGATACTTGGCCAACATGCCACCGAAAAAGGGACCTTCTACACCAAATAAGCCTCCAGAAAATCCTAATTGGACTCTTGATGAAGGTGAAGAAATGCGTAGGGACATA
>ML806066.1:68297-110234 GCA_009831015.1 Picea engelmannii
CTCAACCTACAAGGTTGACACCTCAACAATTGGAGGAAAGAAAAGAAAAAGGTTTATGCTTTAATTGTGACAGCAAGTACAGTAAGGGACATAAGTGTGGCGAGAATAAATTATTCTACATAGATTGTGAAGAGGAAGAAGAAAGACGCTTCAAAGGGATTTCCACGTTGGTTGTCGCTCCACTTCACAAAATGCTGGTTGTGGTGGACATATGGCCGCGGGAAACCTCATGTGGTGATATAAACTACATTCTCATCTCATCTAGCGGATCAACTTCATGCCACATCGAGTGGGAAGAAGCAGAGCATCCATGTTGATTTCTCAATAGGCTTGTGCATAGGATTTTTGGCAGTAAATCCTTAGTAGTCTACGTACAGTCACAAATATACAGTATCTTCGCAAATTTCAACATTGATGTTTGGAAGGCTATTGTAGAATTAAATTGGTTCCTGAGAGTTCCATCTTCATACTTGTATGAAGATTTTTTTTTTTTTTCAAATTTAAAGGAGATTGTTCACTGTCACAGAAATGGAATTAGTTTTCCGCAAGTCCTGAATGAACTTTCTAAAGAATTGGGAGCCCCTCCCGTTTCTTGACCAGGATAGGTCAACAAAACAACCTCGAAGATAGTCACATGGAGGTTTCCATGAATCAATAGCTGCACCATTACTGATCACAACCTATTACAACGATTTCTTAGTCGATCTCAGGAGAATTTTTGCAAGAATGAATGGATCTGATCAATCGACGAGCACCCTGAGTTTTTCACAGTGACTTCTGAGTGGCCATTGCATATTGGGATCACTTTTGCAGCCCTTAAATATGGTGATCCCTTCAATCCAACACAAAAAAGTGTAGTTGATCTCCCCACTGTTTTGCAATGTTGGTATTGGCCAAATGGCGAGTTGTGACTGTCGCAACTAAGGACAAGTCAACCCCACGATCTATGATTTTTTGAAAACCAAGGTGGGTTATACCATCTTCTTACTCAGACTTGATAGGAAGGTTGCAACCACACATAGAGGGCCATTCATATCAAATCGACGAGACAATCATGATCTATCAATCCTTCTATTCCAAACACGCAAATTTTTTCCATCCGAAATCACGTGATTCAAGCGTCTTTGGAATCGTTTCGACGAGCTCTTCAATCTAGCATAGTTAGCTCCAGAATTCAAGATAGAAAATTTTTGACCATTTTCTTCATTAGGGAGGACACCTATCCCCATATAACTTCAAAATTTGCAAAATAGGAGAAATAAAACTTGCAAAAATATTATCAACTGCTTACCCAACCGACACCAAGCACTTTCTTCTTGTAATTGTTCTTTTACAATGGTTGAAGGAGCCTCATTCTTCACGGGCTCTTTGACAATCTTCCCGTTGCTTGGATTGTGGTGAATTTCAGGATGTAACTTCCAACGCTTCTTCTCCCAATGGCCACTGATTTTGCAGTAGATGCAAAAATTCCTTCACTTTCCATTCAATTGTGCATTCCTCATGAAAGGACTTGGAAGGTGTGGTTTTGGCTTTGTCTCACTTCCTGTGGACACATCTGTCTTCTTAACCCAAACTTTCTTCATTTGATACTTGGCTACATCACGGTTAGAATATCTAATGCATAAATCATTTTTCTTAAATTCAAGAAAAGAATTTGAATGACTTTTATACCTTCTTGGTTCATCTTTGTTGCAGATCTGATGAAGACTAGCTGCTTTGGCTCCTCTATTGGAATACAATGATGTAGAAGTGGCTCTTTCTTTAGCAATCTTTGAGCACTCTCCAATATCTACCTTGCCATAACCCAAACCTGCAAATGGTGGTCTTTGTACCACCTCTAATGGTTGAGTGACTCCTTGGCCATTAATGCCAAGTCCACCTCCTTTGTATCCCATTTTAGTGAGAAGCTTCATGCCAACATTATTATCATATTGAGATTAAAGTGAACATGAAGAAATACTCTCAACGCATACCTTAGTTTGAGTTTGCACATCCACGGTAGAAGGCTCTTTGTCTTCCATTCGTTCACCAAGCTGCAACTTAGCCAAGAGATCATCTTTGGTTTGCAATTCAAGTTGCAATTCTTCAATAATTCTGTTAAGGAATTCTCCATGAAGCCGAGACCTCTCTTGAAGCTCTTGCTTCTCTTCTTCTGCAACCTGCAAAAGTCTCCTGAACTCTGCATTTTCAGCTTGAATGTTGTGATTTATCTCTTCTAATTCTTGGAGACTTTATGTTTTCTTCGTTCCTTTGCCCATGGTGATATTCACAATCTGCAAAACTGGTTAGACCAGCTCTGATACCACTTGATCCAAAAACTTGGTGAGAATCTTCCTACATCCAAATATTCGAAATAAGATCTTTTACTGACAAAATTTGGATGTGAATAAGGGCAATAGGGTTCATTAACCATGCCTCATTAAGGAATACATTAATATGAAAGCATCAAATTGTCAAAACTATTGTGCATGTTTATGCAAATAAAACTCTACTTAACCAAGTGAGAATGCATCAAAATCACACATGCAACATTGATAACAATATGATAACGGAGTTCACCAGTCCCCCTGGCTACGTCTCCGGATTCATGAATCCCGTGAATCTACTTTATTGATTCTGCTTCAAAAGGGCTACATAAATAAGCCTACAACCTGCTTCTCCTTTACAAAGACATCCTTTGAATCAATAAGCTCTCAATAAGATTTCCACAAGCTCTTTGCTTTCTCCTCCTCTTCTTGACCCCCAATAAGGGTTTATATAACATCTCCATCTCAACCACATCAAGATTTTCATGGAGATAATATCTCTCAAGATCCCCTAAATTAGGATCTTGGAATATCTCAAGGGATTGCTTTGAGAATATATCTCAACCATCCATGAATATCTAAACTCTCCTTAGGACTCTCCTTGAGACTAGGGATTGAAAGCCAACATGGATTTTCACCAAATAATCACTTTTAATTAATGAAAAATACATAATTATGAGAACCATATCTCATGTATTAAACATTTTACAATGCCATTTTGCCCCTAAATATCAACAAGACATATCTCTAGCATTTGAAGTCCAATTGACTTCATTCAAAATGCATCAGAAATCTCAATGTGAGCTCTTTGTTGACTGGACAATGTTGGCAGTATTGGAAGCCGACTGAAAATGTGTCAACTATGAAGATCTTCCTGGATCATTGGTACAAGGTGTATGTTTAATGTTGTGTTAGTGGTTTACCATTGATATTGATACATTATTGAGATATACACTTGGCATATGGCATTACATGAATAGGAGACATCTCTTAGTGGTGATGGTACTTGACTGAGATACACTCTTGGTATTACTTGTTCAACATATCTTATGGTACATGGTATAGTACATGTTTGATGCTTGATATGGTATATGAGATCCATTTCATGGTTGGCACATGGTATGGTACAAGGTAGAGGTATTGATGTGCATGGTTTATATAGATGGTTGATTTGCATGGTTGGCATATGGTATGGTATACGGTATAGGTACATGGTTGTTACAAGGTTGATGGTATAGGTTGATGTATGGTACAAGTTTGGTACATGATTGATGCACTTGTTTTGGTACATAGTTGATGCACTTGTTATGGCACATGGTTGATGCACTTGATGGTACAGGTTGATTCATGGCATAGGTTGGTACATGGTTGAGACACATATCTTGTGATGGTTAGTGGTGATGTTGGATCATGCTTGGTTGAGGCATGTGTTTGTTGGACATCTAGTTGAGAGGTGTCTTTGATATATGATCCATGTGAAAGGATCTAGTTGATTATCAGTGACTGTGGCAGTGATAGTGACAGTATTAGTGACAATGGCAGTGACAATGACAGTAACAGTGGTAGTGATAGAGACAAATACAATGAAAGAGTTATAAAAGAGTTTGTGAAAGTGGCAGAGTCCGTGATAGTTGGTCTACATTTATATTTTAGGGAGGTAGGACGGGGCAAGGAAAGGGGTTTGTAGCCTCCTTTCGGTTGGAGCCAGAGAATTAGGAAGTTGGAGCATCCTTCAGGTTGGAGTTTGAGAACTAGGTGGTTGTAGCCACCTTTCAGTTGGAGTTGAAGAACTTAGGGGGTTATAGCCTCCTTCTGGTTGGAGCTAGAGAATTCAAGGATTTGTAGATTCCTTTAGGTTGGAGCCTGAGAATAGGGGGTTGGAGCCTCCTTCCAGTTGTAGATAGATAATTGGGAAGTTGGTGCTTCCTATGAATGAATTCTTGATATATATAAGAAATCATTTCGTAGTTTTCTCCCATTTGGGTTTCCACGTAAATATTGGTGTACTGTGTTATTGATGTGAAGTTGATGTAACGTTGCTTATGTTTATGTTGGCATAGGGGAAGAACGAGGGTTAAAATATAACAATGCACCAAAAAACCCTAACTACTGGCCCTTTTGACAACACTTGCGAAGAAAATGAAGTCTCGCTCGAAGTAACAATAGGGGGTTGCAAGACACATGTGTCTACAACCAGAGGAAATGCAAAGGGATCCCATAACAACAATGCAATGTAACCTAGAGAGTCTTTAAGAGTCTTACACTTAGCTTCGTGAAGTTAGCTTATGAATTCTATCTTTAATATGGAAACAACAATGCCATAACAATATAACATATAGCAAATAACACAACATCAACCACAAAGAACAACAAGATTTACGTGATTCACCCTCTCCCTAGGGCTACATCCACATAACTGTGTTTCTTGATATATTACATGAAAACATACAGTTATATCTACACACTTCGCTTCATATCCTTCTCTCTCTTCCTCTTTCTCTCCCTTCCTTGCGCACCCAGCTGCAGGTTTGATCTTTGCACCCATCTAAAGATCTAGAATACAATAATGCACAATACTTTGATCTCAATATCTCTCTCACCCACAATAGTAGTAACAACCCTCTCAACTCTTATAGACCTCTATTTATACATTTCATGACTTTTAGACAAACTTAGACCGAAGCCTAGGTGTCAAAACCCTATGTTCAAAACCCTAGGTGCCAAAACCCTAGATTCCAAAACCCTAGATTCTAATACCCTAGTTCCACATGACCCGCATTTTAAGGGTTTTTCCAACCTGTCCTTCCTTCTCCTCTGCGAGGTGCTCCAAAGTACCTTCTAGTGTCTTCTTCTGCTTGTTGACCTGTCCATGATTCATCTTCCTTGCGTCTTTGTCTTCCTTTATCTTCTCCTTTAACGACTCGCTTTTCCTTTACTTCACTCCTTATTTTCTTCTTCTTTAACCACTTTGACATTTCCTCAATTTGTGTGCCTTCCACGTAGTTCGTACTTTGTCTTTCTTCCTCCTTAATCTTCTCTTTCTTCCTTAATACCTAACCACGGGACAACAAGCCTCCAACACTCACATGTAACTTGTCCCAAGTCACTGTAGGGTTGAACCTTCTATATGACTTTGACTGTAGACTGCGTGGAGCATCCTATGCTTTTTGATTTGTCCTTCCCTATCATGTGCAACCTGTCTTTTCTATGTCCAGTACCCAATTTCAACTGCACCTGGTACCTATACCCTTATTCCTTTCTTTTACTGAGAGCTGCGAGGTAGCTGGTTGTCACAATACAACTTCAACCGACTCTTATTTACTAAACCATCTTTCCATTCTCCATTGAGGGTGTTCAATTGTGCAGCTCCACCTTCTGTAACATAGGAAACCTCGAATGGTCTGAGCCAATGTATCCTAAACTTTCCTGGATGCTTCCTAAACTTGCTGTCATATAACAATACCAAATCTTCTTGTTTGAATTCTTTCTTCTTGATATGTCTCTCATGGTAAGCCTTTTCTCGTTCTTTTTGTACCTACTGATGAAATCCTGCAATGAACATGTCTTCCTCTAGTTTCATCAACTACGTGAGCCTCTCTTGAACAATGCCAATGTCATCCATACCTATAAATGCTACAATTCTTAAACTAGGAACCAAATATTCCATAGGTACTACTGCTTCCTGGCCATAAACTAACTTAAAGGGAGTCTGCGTTGTTATTTTTTTGCAAGTAGTTCTATAAGCCCATAACACTATTGGAATTCTTAAATCCCAATTGTCTCTGTTAACACTGTAAATCTTAGTCAACGTTGTTTCCAATATTTTATTGAGGGTTTCGATTGTACCATTCACCCGTGGGTGGTATGGAGTGCTCTTCTGATGGTGAAATTCAAACTCCCGAGTCAAGGCTTCAATAGTTTTGTTGATGAAGTGTGTGCCTTGATCACTCATAATGATATTTAGGCATCCAAATATGGTTATGATATCCTCAAAAATGAACTGCGCAGTTGTAGCTGCACTACAATCCTTAACTACTCTTGCTTTTCCCATCTGGTCAAATATTTTGTGGCAATGATAATGTTTCGAGATCCTATGCGCTTCCCTGGTGGGTTGATAGGTCCCACAAAGTCAACAACCCATTTCTCAAATGCCTGTAGAGTTAGCTGAGGTGCTAAATGCATCTCATCCATTCTAGAAGGCTTCCCTATCCTTTGGAATACATCGCAGGCTCTGTAGTATTCCTTAGCATCCTTGTGTAAAGTAGGCCACCAGAGGCCAGCTCTGAGAACCTTCTGTATTGTTGCATTCCATGTATAATGTCCTCCTACAATGCCTTCATTTTATTATGAAATAATAAATGGTCTTTCTACCTTCATAACACATCTCCTCAAGATCTCATCTGGTCCCATCTTGTATAACTACCCATTTATAAGTTGAAAATCTGCAGCGTGAACTACAAACTGTTTCTTCTGAATGACTATATACTCATGAGGTGCCATTCCTGTGGACATGAACTAGACTATCTCGGTGAAGTGACTTTCCTGGGGGCCAATAGTTTTTCATCTGGTAGTGTATCGTCTAAACTAGTAGGGTCCTCTCCATGTTCTAACCTGGATAAGTGGTCAGGTCCTTTATTCATTCTTCCTGGCTTGACCATGATCTCAAAGTCATACTCTTGGAATAGTAGTAGCCATCTGCATATTCTTCCCCCCAACATTATCTTGTTGACTAAGTACTTTAATGTAGAATGATCAATGAACATCTTAAAATGTCCTCCCAGCAAGTAATGTCTAAACTTTTGCAGCACATACAACATAGCTAAGCCTTCTCTTTCAGTGGTAGTATAATTCCTTTCAGATGTAGAAAGATTCCTACTAGAAAAGGATATAGGGTGGTCAATCTCTCCTACTCCTGGTTATGCTAAGACTGCTCCTAATGCAATGGATGACGCATCAACATGAACATTGAACTCCATTCTCCAGTCTGGAAAGCCCAAAATAGGTGTAGTGACCATTTTTTTCTTTAGTGTGTCGAAGCTATGTTGGCATTCCTCTATCCATTGAAACTTACTATCCTTCTTTAGTATCTTCTCCATAGGTGTTGTTATCTATGCATAACCGTTAATAAATTTCCTGTAATATCTAGTGTGTCCTAATGCAATGTGCAACTGTCTTACTGAAGTAGAGGGAGGTAGATCAACAATGATAGCAATCTTGGAAGGATCTATCAACAACCCCTGCTTGCACACATATGTCCTAACAACACTCCAAAAGGTGAAAAGAAAATACATTTCTTCAGATTCAGGGAAATCTAATATTGCCTGCACTTATCTAACATTAATCTCAAACATTCAATATGATCTTTCATTAGGCTAAAAATAGTCCAATCATCAAAGTATGGTTCCAAAAACTTTTGTAAAAAGTCCTTAAATGCTTCAACCACCACCCTGGAAAAGATGGTTGGTGCATTCTTCAAGCCAAAAGGCATCACAGTGTATTGACATGAATCCCATTCTGTTGCAAATGTTTCCTTATGTCGGTCTTCGTTAGAAATTCTAATCTGGTGATAGCTTGAAAATCCATCTGTAAATGAATAGACTTCCTGTAATCCTACATTATCTAATACTTCATCAACAAAAGGTGTAGGGAATGGATGATGTAAACATGCATCATTCAACTTCCTTAGATCCACACAGATCCTGATTTCTCCTGACTTCTTATCTTGGACCACCATAGGGATGATCCATTCAGAGTATTCAACTGGTTCTATGATTCCTGCTGCCAACATTCTATCTAATTCAATCTTAATTTTCTGCTTGTACTTAGGATTTAGTCTGTAAGGTCTCTTGTTGATAGGTATTGCATCTTGTCTCAAAGGGATCTTCATTTCTCCCATGGGCCCTTTTATGCCCTTCATGTCCGTGAACTTGGTTGGAAACAAGTCCTGATACTCATGCAATAGTTTTGTAATCTTACTAATAGTAGCATCATCCCAATAGTCTCCAACATTAGCCAATATAGGTTTTTTCTCTGTTCCAATATTAACCTTCTTAATTTTAATAGGCTGCCCAATAAAAGGTAATTCAATTCCTGGCCCTTTTATGTCTCTTTGTCCTTCAGTTTCTGTAATGTTTACATCCCTTGGGTCATCATCTTCATTATCATTATTATTATAACAATCCTATAACCACTGAAGGGGTGTAGTCCATTCATCTTCTTCTTGTTAAAAAGTGGGGTTAGGTGCCTCCTTAAAGACTTTCCATCTTACAATTTGTAAATATTAATCTACTGTGGGGTACTGAATTTCAAATAGGAATGTATCTATAAAGTTTTGGGTCATACCATACCAATGTGTAGTGGCTAAGTGTAGTTCTTCTTGGAGATACCAGTTGATAGGCGTAGTATCTAAGGTGCTAAAGAACTTATGTACCCAATGTTCCTTAGGAATTCTGGTCCATGCCTCTTCATAACTTCACACATGGTCCTTAGGACACCTCTGACCTGTGTACCAAACTTTGCATCCTTCATCTTGGTTTGAAAAGTGTACTGTCAATAAGGTGCGACATTGTACCCACTCTCTAATGTTCTTCTTGTGTGTTCCCCACCATCTAGCTGGTGTTTCTTTCAAGGATTCATCCAGTGCCAACATCCTCTGTTGTGCTGGTACAATTCTCTCAAATTCCATTAGAAATGTCTCTAAATGATTCAAACCATCAAATGTAGGAACATTACTTACTTCTATGCCAATCCAGCGAACTTCCTTGGTCAATCTGGCACACCTCCACATAGAAACTTCATACATTCCATTATGCCAATTTTCCAGTGCTTCTTCCAAGTCGAATGAGCATGCACTCTCACTTCACCAAATTAGATTTCCATATTCTGTAGGATTAATATAATCCTAATGTATTGCTGTCAGTTTATAGATGTTCTCTAGGGTGTATGCACGGTCTTCTTCTCTTATAGGTTATGTGTATCTGCGACCTTCATCAGGATCAAGGGGTGCAATGACCTTAAGGCCATTACCCTTGAATGTCATTCTTCTCTTTTTTAGGTCAACAAAAGTAAGATTGTTGAAATCCCAATCAATTCTTAACAACACAGGATAAGAACAATTATCATCAACAATCTCAATCACTTCGAAGTCTGCAAATGTTCTTACCCCGTCGATGTTCATAGGGACATGGTCTCGTCTTCCAAAGGGGATCACCACCTATTGATTAGCCATTATGATCCCGATAGTAGAGTAAATCAACTTAGGTTTTCCCATTAGTGCCCAAATATGCTTCTTCATAACATTTACTTCTGATCCCAGGTCAAGGACCACATAGTCCATGTCGTACTCTCTAATCTAAGCACCAAGGTGCAGTTCCTTGTTTGTCCTCCTTTTCTTAAATACTAGATTCACTGCTCTGCTTAGCAGAGGATCTACTCTTCCAATTTCATACTGTCTTACTAGGTGTTGTAGTTACTGCACAACTTTTTCATCTTTAATCAAATTGATACAAGTATACAAGAAGTCCATAAGCTTGCTTACCTCTTTTCCTTGTCTAGATAGGGTAGACTCATCAAATGTTGGTGGCATTTCGCATTCTCGTACTTCTGGTTGTGCCCTAGATGAAGAAGCCTGTTCTCCTACAAATTCTTTCCTTGCTTCTTCAAAAGTATGTTTTTCTCTCCTTTGATCAAACAACTGTGCCTTCTCTGCAGATCTTCTGATCTCTGATCCATCTGTAGTCTTTCCTGGAGTCACCCTATCTTCTCCTGTAACAACGCCTCTTGTAGTAATAACAACGACTCTGGATCCTACCTACGAGGTTCCGCTGATATTAGTTGAACTTGCTGGTTTCCACCTCATCTTCCCTGAAGTTTAGCTAACAATACTGGACAGTCTTCAATGACATGGTCAAATTAATTACAGTAGTTGCAAGTAGTACAAGGGTTTTGACAATCCCTTTCCAAATGTCCTAGTTGTGCACAGTTATAGAAAATAATCTGACCTTCACCTCGGTCCATGCCTCTACCTCGTTCTCTTCCTCTGAATCCACCATGAGGGTTGAAGTTTCCTCTTCCTAGGGAATTGAACTGCACATTATTTCCTTCTGACTATAATTCTCCTTGAATTCTATATGTATCCCTTGACCTTTCATGCATAAGGTCATAAGACCTACAATCCTTCTCAACATGCCCCAAATATTTGCAGAATGTACACTAAATATTGGTAGGTTTCTGGACATATTTATGCATATAATAACATTCACCAGGGCGAAGTCTATTTCTAAATACCTCGCACCAGGGTACAATAGCTTGCTTCAAGGGTTTAGGGGCTCCAAAGGCCAAGTATTCATTAAATAAGGGACAATTCTCTTTGTCATGGCCCTCTGATTTACATCCGATACACCAGATGTCTTATATTTTCTCTTTCCCTTTATCTTTCTTTATGTCTTCAACCTGTAAAGATAAACTAGTTAACTGATTCAAAATCTGACTCATACCTGGACTAGATTATCCTACAGGGGATGCTTCTAGTTTCATGGAAATCTCTAATGCTTCAGCCTACAAAGTGACCTTTTGTTGCATCAGAGGAAATCTAATGTGTGGTAGGAGGGCAACGATGAACCATTCCTTATGCTGTTCATCCAGAATCTGAAAACTTAAATGGCCTGTCAAGGTCTTAAACCTCTGATCAAATTCCCAAGCAGGTTCAGTTACCTTCTTCTTGATTTCCTTCAACTCTGTAATGCACTACGAATATGAATTAGGTTTCTTGAACTCCACACTCAACGTAGTATTAATGTCATTCAATGGCTCATGTTGTGCAGATCCTGAATAAAATTTCATATACTAGCTCATGGCGCGGTCCCTCAAGGTAGTACTAAACTAAGCTCTCTTAACAACTTCGTCAGTGACTTTCTTAATGCTCCATACAAATTCACATAAGAACCAGTGTTGGTCAGGATCCTGAGATCCATCGCCTCTAAAAATAGGTAGCCTCATTTCATCTTGCATAGATCTTCCTTGGTTTCTAGACTGAGTATGTACTAAACTACTTGTAACAACACTCTGGTTACTTAATGTTATAACCCTAATTTGCACTGGACATGCATACCTGGCATCGGGCCATCTCACTTGCCTTTTTTTCCAAGCCACCATTGAACAAATCTTCTAAAAATCCATCCTTTTGAAGGAATATGTTCCCTGCACCACTGTTGCCCACGTATATACGCTAGCTAACCCATTACAACCCGCGTATGCTGACAAAAGCACAAAAAATAGCAAGTTGAAGAGGGAATACAGATTTCTAGGTAATTTCCTAAATCATTTGACCACCCATAGCCAGTCACTCAACTGGATAACTACCCTCTTCTAGCCTATAAAAGAAGAGGTAGGGGTCCCATTTGAAAAAGGAGAAAATAATAACAAAGAAACTCTGCCCTTTTTTGTATTCCCCTTGCCCCAATATTTTGCAACCATTTTGTGAGGAGAAGCATATGTGGAAGCAGTTGGTGCACAGTTGAAGAGGATCCCAGGACCAGATTCGAGGAGAAGTGGCCGATCTCACCATTGTAAGTTACTTTTGTGAGATTAATAAAAAGAATTACTTTTCCCATCCTGCCATATGAGGTGTTCAATATTCAGTTTTGATTATATTTTATTAGAACCTATAACCCACTAATTCATATATAAGATGCATGTTCGTAGTTATTTGTTTGGCTTCTTATGAATGCAGGTTGGCTTTGGGAGGAGACTTGCAGTCAAAGAGAAACTGAATGCAAAAGGATCAACACCAAATAAGGAGTTCAAGGTAGAGTTACCAGATCCTTTTATCCTTGTGTTTTATGCATAAATGTGGGGTCTATGTTGGGATGATGGTAAAAAGTAGGAGACTTTAGATGGTCATTTCTGCATGCATTACAAAACCCTTAGTGCTATTCCGTAGGGGGTTTTCCCACCCACAACATAATTGGCGACCGTACTGGGGAATATCTCTAGGGTTTTTTAGGATACTTTTTGGGTGTTTTAAATTGGTTTTATTACCTTTTTTTGAGTTTCTACAAGAGTCTGAGTTTGTAGGGATTCTGGTCTTCCATACCAGTACTCCCTGCTTTGATTGCTTGACTGTTGTTTTCTTTTTTTGGAACCCACAGAGGTATACGCGGCCTGTACAAGGCCTACACACATATATACATGCCCTACCTTTAGATAGTCCACGTACATATGCTAGCTGTTAAAGTGTCAGTAGCGTGCCTGAGTTCAAAAAATCTTTTTTTAAGGAGAGGCGATCATTCTCTTCCGTGTCATAAGTGATCCTTATCAGGGGTTTTCTTGATCAAGTCTTGGTCTCTGTTGTTGTAGTCTGTAGCCTAGGTATAACCTTAGATTATCTTTGCTTTATCAAAGTCTCCTTGCATTTTTCTTTATCAAAGTAAGTTTCTGTGTCTTTAAGGGATTCTGGTTTTCAATACTAGTACTCCCTACCTGTGCTTGACTGCTTGTTTTTCATTTTTTTTGAGGAGTTGCAGAGGTGCACACGGCCTGTAGTGGGCCTACATGCATGCATACATGCCCTGCCCTTGGACAACCCACATACATATGCTTTCTGTTTAAGTGTCAGTAGCGTGCCTGTTGAGAATTCTTTTTTTTTTTAGAAGAGGCAATCATCCTCTTCCCTGTCAGAATTCACACTTATCAGGGATTTTCTTGATCTAGTCCTGGTCTCTATCATAACAATATGTATCCTAGGTTTGACTTCAACGTAGCTTTCTTTTTCTTTGAAAGATTTCTTGTTTTTCTTTATTTGGTTTTTGGATGAGATAGTGAGTTTGTCTGATCTGCCTGTGTGGTATTGTTAGTAACTCCCTGTGGTCGGTGGTGGGTCAGAAGTCATTTCTTGGCCTTGTATTGTCTTTATTTGTTTTTCCTTTTTTGCTTCAGAAAATAAGAAAAGAATACAGTTTCAAATTTTCTTGTTTTGGAAGCATAATCAAAAAATAATTTTCACTTTCTTTGTTTGGTTAAGTAGTTGGTTGTTTGCATTAATAATCAGGAAAAATAATGCTTTCGTAAGTTCTTATATGTTGAATCAGGACAATAAGTAAGCTCGTAGTTGAGCGAAAGCTTGTTTTGAGTTTTCTGTTAAAATATCTTAGAAAAAAAAGTAGTTTGAAAAGTTGGTTAAAGAGTTTAAATATGCAAATCTGAATTTTTGAAGAAGTAGTTTGTTTGCAGTATGATTATATGCCCTTCTCTTTCACCTATGAAAAACATCACTGGTTTCATTTCCTTTTCCTTTGACTTAAGACAACCACAAAAAATTAACGATTAATTAAAATCCACTAGACTTTATGTTTGTAGGGTCCATCAACTAGTCTAGGCTAGAGCCTTGATTTAGGATTGGAGAGGAAACTCTTCAAGGATGCAAACACAAACATAAGAGTCTGTGCTAGGGAGTGCTAAAAAGTCCAGTATTGTGAAAGTTATCTGGGACCCTCCTCTAACACAGGGTCTAAACATGAGGTCATGTGCGGAAATGTAGCAGAGATAACCCCTCCAAAGCCGGACCAGACGTAGTGGGGAACCCATATAGAGGGCTTATCTTGGGATTTCATTGATCGCATTTGCCACGGAGCTTCGTGGGTCTCGAATTTGTTCAAGGTCCTCAGTTGTATTATGGAACACTTTATTTTGATACCTTTGATAGGTTTCGGGCTTGATACCCTGCTCATTGCAGTCCACCCGACTATCGACTGTACCCGCCCGATGACTGTTCGCGCGCTGGAAACCTAGTTTCCTTTATTTTAGGGACTTACACTGGTGACTGTGGGGGTATATCGTGATACATAGGACATAAATCAGGCCACTCTTTGTAGAGTATACCCATAGGGTGCTTCCGTATTCGAGTTTCACTTGCACCGGTAAGTTACTCTAGTGTTGGTTGTTGTAATTGTTCTTCCAACTAGCTAGTGACTGCTTGTCTTATCTCATAGAAAATTTTTCTAGTGTGTGTTGGTTTTTAATGATTATAGAAATCCCTAGTGTGTCTTTGATATTCTCACACAATGGAGGATCAAGAGCTCCATTAGTCGCGAAGACTTTTGGGCCTGCCACCGGTTGATCTCGAACCCCCACCCCCCACCACTGCTAAGGCGAAAACTAGACTAGCAAGGGTATTTTGAGGCAGTCAGGTTACAGGAAACTGTGCCCGACCCATCTTCGAGAGAAGAAAATTCGATTCTGGAGGAACCAACCATATCAGACCTTGGAGCGGAAGCTCTTGGTCCATATGAACCTTCGATCACTGATCTATCGATGCCCATCATCATACAGGTTTATCCTTACGAGTGTCTGGCAGTGTCACAAGAAACGATGGAAGAAAATGCTGCAAGTTCTTCAGGGAATACTCATATTGCCTCTACGACTGTCACTACAGGGGGTGTTCCACCTCCTAACCAACTGTCGCCGGTTCGGGCCACTATGGTCTCGACTGCCTCTACCTCGGGCAATGGTATGATTTTGTCTATGGTGGTGATCACTTCTTTGTTTACCCAGAGTGCGATGGGCCCTTTGTTCTCATACAAGATGCCTTTCTTTGGTACAAGCCCTGTACTTTCCTACTCCACTCTACTGACTTTAGGTATCGGGGCAGGGAGCTCAAATGCTCCTCTACAAGGATCTATGGGGGGCACTTCAGCTCCCTATAATGCTTTCCCTTACGGAGGGGTTCATATACCTCCTTCATCCATTTCACTCGGCAACGCTCACTAGCACTCCACTGGGCCGAACATAAACTATAGTTTTTTTGGAGAAGGTAGTCAATGACTTCCTTCTTATAACATGCTGATTGGTTTGATGCCTTTCTCTTTTTTCAGCATGTTTGGTAACAACGCTTTCTCGTCAACCACCTTCCCAGCTAGGGGAAGCCCCAATTATGGGCAAACAAATCCTGTACAGGGTACTATTTGTGAACAAGGGGGCAAAATTAGGAATTCCTTCCTCACAAGGACCATGGAATCCATGGCAAGGATTAGTTCCCTTGTCATGGATGCCAACCGGGGGCAACCCCTTCCATAGCCAATGGAACCTTGGGTAAGGCTCAACACCTATGCCTAACGGATCGATAGGGGGTAACCCTTTCCAAAATCCTTGGAATGCGACGCAAGCCCAACCCTTCACGTCCTATTACGGGAGTTAGCTGATGACATATCAAAAATTGCAGAATCCATACGCCGGTCAAGGCCATGGTTATTACCAGAACCTTGACCAACAACCTAACTTTTTCTGGAAACCTAGTGCCAGCCAAACTCCAGGCTCCTTTTTCCATGGTTATAATCAACAACCCAAACTATCGTTTTTGGCAACTTTGCATTTGCCAGAATTGACAAGGTTATTGAATGACCCCATCTGTCACGATCTGCATTGGCCTCCTATGCCGACTAAGTTGCCTTCAGACATTCCAAAGTTTGAAGCTAAGCCTAATGAAGATCTAGGTGATCATGTGACTACCTTTCATCTTTGGTGCTCGTCGAATTCATTGAAAGACAACTCCATCCAGTTGCGTTTGTTTCAATGCACTCTCATAGGGAGTGCCGTGAAATGGTACATTGAGCTCGACCACTCGAGATACTCTTCCTTCGACGAATTGGCAATGGATTTCTTAAAACATTTCGAATTACCTGTGAGATACAACGTCGACACCAAATTGCTGGCCAATTTTGAGAAGACAAAGGCAGACCATATCTTCGATCACATCCGAGAATGGAGACACCGAAAGAGTTTTATTAAAGTACCAGTCCCACCAGCATTCCTTCTTGAGTGGTTCCTTAAGTCTTTGGTAACCCAGTTATCCAAACACATTGCAACATCGAGAGTGTTTTCTGAAGAAGATGCAATAATGAGAGCTCAACAACTAGAGCTGAGTTACTCTCAGTCTGGTTTACTTTACAAAATTTTTCCATATGCACCACAGTTAATACTTGACAAGACCAAATAGAGAGTTGGACCACATGCCGATGGTATTGTTGGTTCAACACAAATGAATCCCGTTGATCAGATGTCAAAATAATTGTAGCAATTGTCTATACAACAGAAAGCGACCAGCCAAACCACTGGTCCAGCTGCCCCCCCTACCCAAACGTCATATGTACAGAGTGTGCAATTGAAAAACTTAAAGGCCACCCAACAACCTAACGGAAAGAAGAAATAATGAAAGAAGGGTAAGGGGGATAAGAAACCTACCGATAATGTTGGCGGGGGAAACACATAAAATAAGAAGTTGAAGTATCCGTGTAACCTGTGCATGGAAGACCACCCGACTCACCAGTGCCCTCAGCTTTCGGAGGCCCAAAAGTTATTGGTGCAGCAGCAGCCTGCTATGTTAACAAACCCATTTCAACATGGGAAAAATTTAACTCAAGCCTCTCCGAGCATGGAAGGGGGCAGTCAAGGACCCCCTCCATCTTCAAGTAATTCTTTGTCCGCGAACGCGTATATGATGAAAGGTGATGCCTATATATCGACTAGTGCGCATGATTACGGAATTCCAAACAACTCTGAGAAGAATAAAGAAGTCGAAAACCCACCTCTTCCTCTCCAGATCGAGGAGACGTTGGGTGAAACAATGACACACATCCCAAAAGGTGCGTTCAAGAAATCTTCTCACAATCCAAATGCAAGGCTTCCCAAAACTACTCTGTGGTGGAGGATTTGTCTCAAACCTCTTGTGCAATGTCTACTTTGGAGGTCCTCCAGAGCTTCCCTTCCCAGAGAAAGGCTCTATTAGCTGCCTTAGGATCTACTGAGACTTGTAATGCAGGTATGATCATGCTTGATACGACCGACTTAAAACCTCGTCTCCCTTAGCACGTGGTGTTTAAGATAGTAGTGGCTTACACCACGAAAAATTTTACCCGGAATATTTTCCGCACAGTGGTTGATGAGGGTGCCTCAACATGCGTGATGTTGTTGGTGTGTTGGAAGGCCATTGGCCAACCCATTTTGTCTCCATCACCGACTCTTCTTACCACTTTCGACTGTCATTCGTTCCGACCACATGGCATCATCCCCTCTTTTCCCATGCAGTTAGGGGGAAGACCATGTGCGTTGAAGTCTAGGTAGTTGATGCGTCTCTCAACTACAATTTCTTGTTAGGAAGGAGTTGGACCTATGCTATGCAAGCAGTGGTCGCTACAATTTTGCGGCTCGTGTTGTTTCCACATGAGGGTCAGATCATGACCATTGATCAATTGTCTTTCTCCTGTCCTGACCCTTCATCAGGGGAATCCACGGTCGCGATGATTGATAAAACTCAACCTGACATTGTCAACATAGGGGTTGGTTTGTGCCCACCTTTGATGGGTACTTTTGATTACCCACTTCCTTCCGACGATGTTAAGTTCTTTTCAGACCAACATAAGGTTGATATTTTTCAAGTCTCATCGTTTCGTATGACCTACTTCAATGATCCATGGATTCTTACTCCCCCATCAGCCACGATGGAAAGTATAGGGCACCTTGGTATGGCCATGCCCTTGTCCGCGACAGACTTTGCGTACTCAATAGTCCTGCAAGATTCTGCTGACCCCGATCCAAATCCCACATAGGAGTTAGATCCGATACTAGAGCCTACTTGGGCTCAAGGTTCCCTTTCCGATACTGATTCTTTAGACTTAGTATTGCCTTCAGATGAAGCGATTATTGAAGCAATGACTAGTCCAGACAGACCCTAGGATCATCTCCATCACAGATCTTATTTCCTCCCAGAGTTAAGAAGAATTGAAGCAGGTGAATTCACTTTGACTATGACTGGAGATAGGTCTTGTCCTATCAATCCCTTGGCTACACATGATGTTTACGCTGAGGGTAATATGGAAACCATCACTGAAATGATACCTATTGATATCTCCAGAACCCCTAGCACTGTAGAGAATATTCTCATCGGAGCAGATTGTCCCCCGAGGAGATTCAAATATACGTGGATTTATTTAAATAATTCCATGACGTTTTTTCCTGGTCATACGAGGAAATGCCAGGCATAGATCCAAGAATCATCGAACACAAAATCACGACTTATCCTGACGCTAAGCTGGTTCGGCAGAGGCTTTGTCCGGTCAATCCTAAGAAAGCAACAACTATTAAGGCTGAAGTAGAGAAATTGCTCAAAGTAGGTTTTATCTACCCCACCCATTTGACTCAATGGGTGTCAAATCCTGTTCCAGTCGACAAAAAATAGGGTACGATTTGCATATGTACGAACTTCCGTGATTTGAAGAAAGCCTGTCCAAAGGATAATTTCCCCACACCATTTATTGACCAGATAATCGATGAATGCGCATGTTGCGAAGATTTTTATTTCATGGATGGTTTTTCAGGATACAATCAGATACAGATCAAACCCGAAGACCAACACAAAACTGCTTTTATTTGTCCATGGGGTACATTCGCTTATCAAAAGATGCTTTTTGGTTTGAAAAATGATGGAGCTACTTTTTAGCGGGCTATGTCTTTTTCTTTCCACAATATCAAACATATATTTGAAGCCTACCTTGATGATTTATCATCATGATCTCGTAAGAGAGCTGATCATCCCACACACCTCCAAATTATCTTTGAGCGATGTCACTACTACTAGATTCACTTGCATCCAAACAAATGAAGTTTTTGCATGATGTTGGGTCGTCTGCTAGGTTTCATAGTTTCGACAACAGGGATCATGGTCGATCCTCTCAAAGTTGAGGCCATAGTTCAGTTGCCTCCACTACGCAAAATCCTTCATCTTCAAAGTTTATAGGGAAAAGCAAACTTTTTACGACGTTTCATCGCAAACTATGCCGAGATCACAAAGGGATTTATGTGTTTATTGAAGAATGACGTTCCTTTTCATTGGACAAATCCACTCAATGCTCGTTCGAAGCATTGGAACGCACCCTCACGACTGCCCCTCTACTTCGACCACCCAATTATAATAAGGATCTCTTATTGTACTTGGCTGCGGCAGAGTCGACCATCGGTATGGTCTTGGTTCAGGAGGATCATTTTCTCTCAGAATATGTGATTTATTACCTGAGCCGAGGCCTGGTTGGACCATAAATAAATTATTCCCAGATTGAAAAACTTGCATTGGTAGCAGTTCATGTTGTCCAACGGTTCTGTCATTATATCTTGTTTCGCAACACCACCATCATTGTTGTTGTGAATCCGTTTTAGTACGTGTTGAAATGACGAGTAATTGGCGGAAAGATTAGTAGATGGATAGTTGTCCTTCAGGAATTTGACTTATATTTTGTTTCCTTGAAATCCAAAAAGTCGTTGGTCTTTGCGGAACTCATCTCGGAACTTCCGGTTGAGTCAGGTGATGTTATGCCTGAAGAGTCACTTATTAAAGGAAACATGTTTTTAATCGCGTCTTTGGACCCCTAGTATGGAGATGTACTTGTCTATCTCAAGACTTTGAAGTGCCCTGCCTCTACTTCTCATGATGAGTGTCATCGTATATGCCATCAGGCCAAGAATTATCTCATACTTGAGGAAAATTTATATCGTCGAGGTGTAGATTGCATTCTTCGTCGATGTCTCACTCATGAAGAATCATAAATTGTGCTTAATGATTTCCACACCGGAGCATGTGGCGGTCATTTTTCTGGGTTGGAAACAAACCAAAAGATTCTATGAGCCAATTACTTTTGGCCAACATTAATCAAAGATTGTGTTGAATCAGTCAAGAAGTGCCACCAATGTCATATCTTCTCTTGGAAGATGAGGGCACACCCCGCTCCCATGTTTCCTATCATTACCATTGGTCCCTTCACTAAGTGGGGGATTGATTACACTACATGCAACCCCCCTTCAGCAAGGGGGCATCATTATATCATCATAGCAAAAGACTACTTCACCAAGTGGGTCAAAGCTATGCCAACGTTCAAAGATGATGGAGAGACCGCAACTGTCTTTTTGTTTAACCAGATTATATCAAGGTTTAGCATCCCAAGAGAGATTGTCACTGACCATGACAGTCACTTTCAGAATAAAATGATGTCTGAGTTAACATCAAATCTTAGGTTGAGGCAAGAACATTCGTCACCTTAATACCCATAAGCTAATGGTCAGGCAAAAGATGTAAATAAATCTCTTAAGACCATTCTATGGAGAACGATCAATTCGACCAAGTCAAATTGGCATTTGATGTTATACTCGGCATTATGGTCATACCAAACATCTGTTAAGACTGCAACCAATTTCTCACCTTTTCAACTCATTTACGGGATGGAAGCAGTCTTTCCCATAGAGTGCTAGATCCCGTCTTTAAAGTTGGAAATACAGTTATTTCCAGACACTTCATTGCTTGAAGAGCATTTATTATACCTCCAGCAGCTCAATGAGTAGCGTTGTGATGTGGCCTTGGCTAACGAGGATCACAAGAAAAAAGTCAAGTGTCAATATGATCGGTTCGTTCATCCTCATATTTTCTCTGAAGGCGACCTTGTCCTAGTCTATGACCAAGATAAGGACCCCCTAGGGGCAGGCAAGTTCAAACCCATGTGGTTCAGAACTTTCATAGTAAAAGAGGTTCTAAATAAGGGTGCTTATCGTCTGGTGGAATTTGAGGGAAATTCTTTGGTGGAGCCTAGAAATGGGCTCTACCTCAAGAAGTATTACTCGTAGGTAGGTCGCCTCGGGTGACTTCTTGTACATATGTATAGTTCTTGTACATTTTCCTTTTTATTTTTTGTCTTTTTGGTTTTATGGACGTGTCATTTTTGATGTCATCTTTTTCATTGTGGCAGATGTCAAGTGAATCGGAGGTGTTTGCAGACGACGCTAGCTGGCACACTCTGAGGCTTGCTTCCGCAGCTTGGGTGATTTTCACACCTCGATGCTAGTTGCTATCTTCAGGAGGTATCTATTTAGGTGACTCCACAAACAATGTTTCCAAATACAACACAGTCTTAGATTTTCTTAGTGACACTTTGTCGCATGGTATCTCTTACCTCTGAGTCTACTTAGACGCTCAGCTGGTTGTGTCTCAATTAAATGGAGTTTACCGTGTTTATGATCCTACTCTACACCGACGATTCCTTAGGGTACATATCTTAGAAAGAATCTTTGATTACATTACGTATATCCATGTTCTTAGGAGATTGAATCAAGTTACAGATACTCTAGATAATCATATATTAGATTGGCATATTGCACACATGTAAGAAAAAGCACACACACGCACATGAAAATACATTTGTAAATAAATGTAATCCATAAAACACAAAAAGATGTAAAAACACAAACACATATATATATATCGCAAAGTATCAGAGTACATAGGTGGGCATGAGCGCCTCAAAAAATATGTGTCCAGTAAAGAGTCACGGGGCTTATGCCCTAAAAAATATACAAAAGGTGCCCTCGACATGTAAGAAGTCTATCTTAACTAAGGGCGGGGCCTGTTGGCCCTACCATAGTGAACATCGACATTGTCCAAATGCTGAAAGAGATGGACCCAGGTCCGTGGTACCCCAACAATGTGAGTTTGCATAGACGGTGGGAAATCCTCGATCTCCGCCATAGGAACTGTATGGGTAAGCACGGTGAGGTTTTGCTCCACCCGCCTCAAAAATATCTTAGCCTCTCTGGCTGGAGGTCCCCCTGCTGCTGTTGGTTTGTCAGCTACGGCTAGCCCTGCCTCTAGTCAAGGATGCTTCCTAGTACTCGTAAAGTCTGCTGGGTGCACTAGCCCCACATCTGCACATAACAGATACATACATGTCAGTTACTCTGGTATACAAAAAAATAATATATATATATAAATTAAATAAATTCAAAAAAAAAAATTACCCAACTCTCCTCGCTCCTCTCCGGGAGGTATAGGCATGTGAGGATATATGGAAAAGTTGATCCCAACATAGGGGTAGTCCTCTATGCCCATAATCTGTCGTGCCCACCAGGAATTTTTTTTTTCATCGACGACCTCGATGGTCCTCCCTCCACATTGTTGCGGAAACAATGCCACCCACCTACATAGCACTGGGATAGAGGCCTCGTGCCCTCGTATAGTCTCTCTAGGACTGAGACTGGGAACCCTCTCAAAAAATAAAGAGAAAATAATAGTCCCGAATCCAAAGTTTATGTGTCTCCGCATACGACACTCTGTCAGCTGCCTCTTCATGCAGTCTAGTAAGGTGGTACTCCAGTCGAAAATTTGTGCATTTAAGCACTGAACCACACAATTCATGTGCACCCAAGAAGCCTGATGTAAATATGAGGATCCAGTGATTCACCCAATGATAAAAACTATCACTTTCAGTGATAAGTCTGAAATCTTATTTATCGGCACCTGAGTGCCCACTTTGTCAGTGTCGGCTTTGCAATGGAGTCCAATAGACTCCGCTATGTTGTGAGGCCCAGAGGGAAAAGTGCGAAAGTTGACTGGTTCCCCTCTCCTTGAGAGGCCAGTCAAAAAATAGATATTTTCAGTCGTTGGAGTCAACGACTGTCCCTCAATCATGAATGCCTCTGCATCAGGGTGCCAATAATCTACTAAGGCGTTCAATAGAATGGGTTGTGCCCACATGAATGGACACTGGAAGAATTTCAACAAACCACATTGAGCCAATGCGACAGTAGTATCAGGGTCCTCTCCGACCAAAATATCAATGTCCTCATGCTCCCTCTCTCTCCAGTGAACATACATCCTGAAATTCACAAAGTTCAGGGGCGGATTAACTCTTAGATATTTTAAATTTTTCAACATGTTGGAGGGTATACGTGGGCTGTAGTATACACAGTCGCATATGCCCACGTGAAGTATTTTCTCTGCATGCGGGCATACACTGGATGTCATAGGAAAACCCGCATATACATAGGGCCGACCTTTTTAAAGGTCACCCAAAAAAAAGAAATGCACAAACGAGTAATTGAAATGAAAGAGGGGCTAGTATGTACTTACTTGGTCCAAGTGGAAGTTCTTTTCATCCACTGAAGCTACCAGAATCAACTCTTTTGAAAAAGGGGTGTTTTTGGCTTCTTATTCAATTTCTCAATTAACAATGGTAATAATGAGCTGCCAACTTCTATTTATAGACTTTTTGGCCCCTTTTTGTCAGTTTTTGGACCCCTTTGTCATTTTTTCTAGCCTGAAAATCGTTTAGTATGGTCCAAGAGTTTCTTATGGATTGTTACAATAAGTGTTACTTTGGGTATTGGGAATCTTTTCGGAGATTTGGGGCATTTTTAAGGTCCTTTGGTAAAAAATCATTTTTCCAACTTGTTGCATCTAAGTTAGGATTCCACCTCCACTTTCTGTATCTCATTGTCTTTATCGCTTTTCCAGAGGATAAACCCCACCGAGTTACGACACAGAACCATCATTACTGCTTTAGAAGTGTCATAATTTAGTGGTAGAGCCTCCCCCTTTCATGGATGCCCTAGGTAGATCCTGGTTGAATTTTTGGTATCCATTCCGTCAATAATGACTATAGGCTCGAGAGTCCTTATTAGTTTTTCCTAATTATGAGTATGAGCCTCATTTTCATGATTCATTATCACTCTTGACCTCACCCTCGGGACTCCCAAAACACAACGGGTCTTCTTTTAAGCCCTTTTTAGACCCTTTAAACATGAAAAGATTGCCGAGTGATCTTGTTGCCCTTCACGCTCACTAAACTGAAATTTGAAGGTACATCTGTCCGACAGTAGTTTACCCCTTTTTTAGTCCAGATGGTCAACTGTATGAACAAAGGTATACTCAAGGAGCCTCGGTTATCTATAAGAGTATTCCCAAGTATAATTTTAACCCTTTTTCGGGCCCGAGGGACTAAAATTATGAAAAAGAGCCCCCACGGAGTCCATAGTTAAGGTATTTTTAGACTCCCTAAAATTGAAAAGATCACCGAGTGACCTTGTTCCTTCACACTTGTTAAAATGGTCCAGAAGAACATCTCATATGGAGTCCATATTTAAGCTCTTTTTAGACTCCCTAAAAGTGAAAAGATTGCCGAGTGATCTTATCTTTATCACACTCGTTAAAATGGTTTTGAATGGATGTCTTTTCGGTGCTAGTTTACCCCCTTTTTTGAACCGACTAGACTACCTTCGAAAAAGGTACCCTAGTGGAGTCTCCTTTTACATTTTTTCAGAGACTCTCTAAAATGACAAACTGCCGAGCTTACCTTCTCTGGGCTCATTAAAATTACATCGAAGGATGTTATCATTGTATCTTGTTAATCACATTTTCATTCCTGCATCTTTGGCCTAATGCCGGATCCATGTTGCCCTCAACTAAACCATTTGAAGCATGCCTTATACACAAGCCTTGTAGCACTTTTGCCTCTGCGCCTTGACACCTTGACCCATGGAGGGATTTTCCCGAGTGTCCTTTTCCTGCATATGTTTTCTTGATCCAAACATTAGTGTGTTCCTTGTGCTTGGAACTAGTATGTTAGCGACACTCGTTCCTCTATTGTAACGTATCACTCTTTTATTCTTTTTCAAGCTTCCCAAAAAATTATTGAAAAAGACAAAAAAATCAAATATACCCCAAAAAGAGGAAGGGAAAAGTATTTTCTTTTTTGGCAGCACAATGATTCACCCTTGGACAAAGCACATCCTTTCGTATGCTCGTCAAGCTTAGGGATTTAATGTGACCTTAGGAAGCTGTTCTTTCTACATAGAGCTATGTCCCCCTCCATTGGTTATTCTTCCAAACATATGGAGAGTTTGAGTTGCCTCCTGCATCGTGAACTTATGTCAATACTGTGCTGCCTGAGTCTCATAATCTTTTGTGTTGTTGTCCAAGGGAAGTTTTTACCAAGCTTGAGTTGGCCCTTCTGCAATTTGTCTCTTGACCTCATGCTCGAACATCCCAAAAATCCCAATCAAGCCTTTGTTCGAAATCAATGAAGCCCTCAGCATGATCATCAAGATCCTCTAGTCTGTTCCCGATGAGCCGTCGAAGACCTCTAGGTATTGAAGTCGTACACCCATACTACACTCCTACCTGAGTTATGAAGATTTTGAAGTTGTTGCCTGAGCTCTGAAGGCATCATCTCTAGACATCATTCATCATTTTCTTCTTGAATATGGATACTCTACATGTATATCTTTTTGATTTAAAGATGTAGATCCATTGTGTATTTCTCGCGGCTACACTTTATATAGTTATATGACATGGATATGCAGTGTATTTGATTGGCAGCCATGATTTATTTCATTCCAAGCATGGGTATGCCCGCCTCGGTGAGAAAATTGTTATTTTGTAGATGGAACCTCCCAAACTCTGGTCCCTGGGCTCACTCGCTTCGTATGTTGGTGAAGATTGGTAATATATTTCGGCCATCAGATGCTCTTCTAACCTCACACATTAGGGGGCATCTGTTATAACCCTAATTTTCACCATACATGCATACCTAGCATCAGGCCATCTCACTTGCCATTTTTGCCAAGACACCATTGAACAACTCTTCTAAAAATCCATCCTTTTGAAGGAATATTCACCCTGCACCATTGTTGCCCACGTATATATGATAGATAACCCATTATAAGCTGTGTATACTGACAAAAGCACAAAAAATATAAAGTTGCAGATGAAATAAATATTTTTCAGGTAATTTCCTAAACCGTTTGACCACCCATAGCCGATCACTCAACCGGATAACTACCCTCTTCTAGCCTATAAAAGAAGAGGTAGGGGTCCCATTTGAAAAAGGAGAAAATATAGCAAAGAAACTCTGCCATTTTTTATATTCCCCTTGCCCCAATCTTTTGCAACCAATTTGTGAGAAGCATATGTGGAAGCAATTGGTGCACAGTTGAAGAGGAGCCTAGGACTAGATTCGAGGAGTAGTGGCCGATCTCACCATTGTAATTTACTTTTGTGAGATTAATAAAAATAATTACTTTGCCCGCCCCGCCATATGAGGTGTTCAATATTCAATTTTGATTATATTTTATTAGAACCTCTAACCCACTAATTCATATATAAGATGCATGTTCGTAGTTCTTTGTTTGTCTGTTTATGAATGCAGGTTGGATTTGGGAGGAGACTTGTAGTCAAGGAGAAACCGAACGCAAAAGGATCAACACCAAATGAGGAGTTCAAGGTAGAGTTATCAGATCCTTTTATCCTTGTGTTTTATGCATAAATGTGGGGTCTATGTTGGGATGATGGTAAAAATTAGGAGACTTTAGATGGTCATTTATGCATGCATTACATAACCCTTAGTGCTATTCCGTAGGGGGTTATCCCACCCACAACACTTAATCCTGCTAAAACAACAGGAGGAGTAATAATACTTACTTCGACAATAGGCGTAGTCCCTGAATTTTCTGGTTCTTCTTGGAAAATTTCTCCAGTCTCTACTTCCTCTTCCCTTGAGAACTATGAATACTCCCCATCTGATCTCCCTGCTTATTCTCCACTTGAGAAATCCTCGTCTTGTGCCAATGGTCCGTAACTCCACTCAAACAGGTTTGCAAGAGGAACCTTCCTGAATGATCTCCCACTTCACTTGTGTCTAGCCTATGTGTCATTGTCGCTGTCTGAATTCTTGAACATTAGCTTTAAGATCCAACTTATTACTGTATCTTCAAGATATTCTTCTCATGTTATAACATCTTAATATTCAGCTTCAAAAAGTGTAGAAAATTCCCTCTAGGTCCCTTAAAGAAATACCTCTCTACTTGGATATATGATTCCACTCTGTCAACATAAAACTCAGTAATATACCCTCCAATAGTTCTATCAAACCAGAGATCCACTGCTCTAGAAGTAGCATTATCAAATCTCTTGACTTTCTTGATCAACGTCATTTTCCAAACCACAGGTGGTTTAGATATGATCTCAAACTCAGTGTTTGCTAATATGGCTAACCACTCGTATAAATCCTTATGAACTTCTCCAAAGAAAATATCATGTACGTCAGTAAATATGTACCTTCCCAACCAATATTTTGTACTAATGCTAGGGTTATTGTTTTGAGCTTCGGAGAAGTCCCTTTCTTGTTCTTCTAATGAATTCTAAATCTTTGTCTTCGATGGAAACCACCTTGACATTCCCTCAAGAAGATATCAGTCTCGACAACGAAACCATTTGTTGGCACAGGGGCAGACCTAGGGCTCAACTCTAACAGTGCACCAACAAACCCTAACTACTAGCCCTTTCAGCAACACCTGCAAAGCAGATGAAGTCTCACTCGAAGTAGAAATAGGGGGTTGCAGGACACAGGTGTCTACGACCAGAGGAAATGAAAAGGGATCCCAGAACAACAACGCAATGTAACCTAGAGAGTCTTTAACAAACTTACACTTAGCTTCGTGAAGTTATCTTATACCTTCTATCTTTAATATGGAAACAATAATGCCATAACAGTATAACAGATAGAAAATAACACAACATCAACCACAAAGAACAACAAGATTTACGTGGTTCACTCTCTCCCTAGGGCTACGTCCACAGAACTGTGTTTCTTGATATATTAGATGAAAACATATAGTTCTATCTATGCACTTAGTTGCAGATCCTTCTCTCTCTTCCTCTTTCTCTCCCTTCCCTGCACACCCAACTGCAAGGTTGATCTTCGTACCCATCTGAAGATCCAAAATACAAGAATGCATAATACTTTGATCTCAATATCGCTCTCACCCACAATAGTAGTAACAACCATTTCAACTCTTCTAGACCTCTATTTATACATTTCATGACTCTTAGACACCTTAGACCAAAGCCTAGGTGTCAAAACCCTAGGTTCAAAACCCTAGGTGCCAAAACCCTATATTCCAAAACCCTAGGTCCACATGACCTGCATTTTAAGGGCTTCACCAACCTATCCTTCCTTCTCCTTCGCGAGGTACTCCAAAGCACTTACTAGTGTCTTCTTGCACTTGCTGACCTATCCACGATTCATCTTCCTTGTTGCTTTGTCTTCCTTGATCTTATCCTTTAACGACTCTCTTTTCCTTTACTTCGCTCCTTCTTTTCTACTTCTTTAACCACTTTGACCTTTCCTCGGTTTGTGTGCCTTCCACGCACTTCATACTTTGTCTTTCTTCCTTCTTAATCTTCGTTTTATTACTTAATACCTAACCACGTGACAACAATTTACATGCTTATGATATATTTATTGGATGCATTCATAGATGATACATTGATGATATACTGCTAAATACTATTGGTAAAGATAAAGAATATATACTGTGGTTAAAAGTGGAACAATTTCTCATTATTGATTCACCGCCCCTCTCAGTAATCCAACAAAATTAAGCCAATAAAGACAACATATCAAACTAATTTGCAGTGGAATACTAAAACAAAAAATAATCAATCGATTACCAAGAGAACATATATGTCAATAGATACCGAAACCCAAGCTGGTAATGAGGACAATGCACCTAGATTTGATCGTAGGAACTAGCCCAATACACCTGGAGTCGATCATGGGAACTAGCCAAGTACTCAATTGGAGATAAAGAAAATATGGTGCTCGGTACACCCGGAGGAGATGATAACATTAGCTCTGGTACACCCAAAGGAGATGAAAACATTAGCTCCAGTATTGTTAACGATATTTCTTGTAAGGGGGTTAGAATGCAAAAGAATGGGTCAAAAACCCACTTGTTCTAAGTTTTGGGTGATCATGCGCCCGTGGTAAGTAACGAGCAAGTCCGAGCGGCAGCGATTCACGCGCCTGGATCAACGACGCATATGGAATTCCGGACCCCCCTTGCCTTTCTACCTTTAAGCGGGGGGGGGGGTCCAGAATCGGGGCCGCACCTCTCCAACGGTCTAGATCAGCGTGCCCGGATCAACGATGATAAAGAAAATTCCGAACCCCCCCTGCCTTTCTACCTTTAAGCGAAGGGGGGGGTCCGGAATTGCAGACGCAACTTTCCGACGACCGAGATCATAGCGCCCGGATCAACGACACTCACACAATCCTATCATTCTCAGCTACTCTATGTTTAGTCTGCGTGGGCCTTTCTCCCGTTATGTCATCTTCCTTTCCACCTTTCTCCTTTTGTCATGTGTCATCCACCCGCCTCCCCTCTTTGGTCCGCGTGGTCCTCCTTCCTTCTCATCATCCACTCGTTGCTTGCCATGTGTCCCGCTCCTTTCCACGTCAGCCTCTCACCAAAGAGAAAGTCCATTATCTCTCATCTCCCCCTCCTTCCGCCTGTCGTCTTCCACCGTATGCCCTCCTCTATCGCCCTTCTCACACCTCGCCACTTCTTTCACACCCTCATAGTCCGACACCACCACTCCTGTCATGCGCCCCATCCTTCGCTCTGGCCCCCGCACCCGTTCGTTGAGCCGTTCAGTTATTCCAGGTGGCAGCACGAGGAGCCTTCCATATCCCAAAATGCTGAGTTGGTCAGATCGTCCTCAATCCCAAGAAAGCAGTTATTGAAGCGGTTGGTGGTGGTTAGACATCGTCTCCGCCATAATGGGGAAGTCCTGCAATGAATTAAAGGCACGTCGAGTCGCCGATGAAACTGTTAGAAGATCGATCGCATCTGCCATAAGTTGCACGACCATTCATAGATTGCAGCTGCAGATTGTTAGAAGCCATGCAGACGCAAAGCTTTCAATGCTACGTCTCGATTTTGTTGTTGTTGCTAGTTTGAGTATATGAAGGCGTTTTCACCATTCTTGTATCTATCGATGGTAGAGCTCAGCTCCCGAATGTAAAGTTTCAGCGACCATTCTAGTTCTCTGGGTGGTGCCTCTGTGTTTGAGATTTCTTGTTTTATGACAAACAGTTTCCCTTTTCCATCTATATTTTCGTCTTATATCAGAGAGTTCATGATCGAAGGATTCACGTGGATTGTTACAGTGATGTTATGATAAAGGATTTGTTGTGACATTATTGTATTCTCTGGTATTTTTGTTTGAATGTAAGAGGATCTTGCATTCAAATGCTTTCTCTTTCAGTCTGTTATGAACTTGATGTTTATGATAGACCTTTGCACTTTTCTCATGCAAGTCTTCCCCCTTACTCACCCTTAATACAACTCACTGTTTGAAGTTTATCAAGACCTCACTTGTCATGCATACCTAGCCTAGTTTTAGAGTTGAGACGATATTGTTCCGAGTGTGCTTCCATCTGATCACCCCCTTTTTAAACAAATTGTGACATTAAACTGATGGGCGTCGGGCTCTGCTCCTGCAAGCAATCCAGGAGTGACTTCCGGCTCCAACATTTTTGGCGCCGTTGCCGGGGACGAAGTTGAATATTTTCCCCGGATTTGAACGACAAAGATCAACTGATTCTGAAGGTGCATCAGATATCAGAACTTGAAGATTGCTACTGTGCACCTGGCGACTCCATTGTGACGACTCTGCTGGGGAGAACCTATTCTATCAATTGTGGCTTCGAGAGGCAGACACATGAGGTCTAATCCACACTTGCCTTTAGCTACACCAGAAGCTAACTCGGAAGCGGTGCGTAGAAAGGGAAAGAGCTCTGTGAAAGAAGTTTCCATCACCGAAACAGGTAATGCGCCTTCCCCTTCTGTGAGAACTCCATTTTCTTATTCTCAGCTTCCTATTCGTCCTTCCTCTGAGGTTTCCCGTTTTCTGAATTTCGGGAGTGTTCCTGCTGAGTTTTCTCGTCCTGGTCTGGTATCAGAAGGAGAGATCCTTATCACTCCTCCCTCCCTGGAAGTTGTGCCTCAACACAGACCTCAAGCCTCTGAAGGTTTCACCACCCCTCATTTTATTACTGCTGTTGCACAGAGATAAGCATCTGCACATTCAGGTCCCTTAGCCCTCTCTCTGTTTTCTCCGTTGTCTCCTCCAAGAGGCTCTTTTCTGACATCTCCCATCCATACTCCTTCTCCTCCGAGTTCTCCTCTACCTAATACTCCTATGGCTGGTGCTAATCCCCCTCTGAATAGAATGGATGCTATAGTCGCTGTTAGATATGCTCCTTTAATCCTACCCCATCCTGTGAATCCCCTCCCTGCTGGAGACTATTTGAAATACATGCCCAAGTTCAGTGGGGAGGGAGACATAACTGCTGAGGAGCACTTGGATGATTTTTATAGTTATGAAGACAACCTAAACATTGAAAGTGAAGATGTCTAGATGAGAGTCTTTGTCCATATCCTGGATGGTGAGGTCAGGAAATGGTTTAGAGGACTAGCCCCTGGATCTATTGCTAGAATTGAGGCTCTGGATAATGTTTTCCTGAGACAGTGGGGAGACAGGAAGGATTATATGTATTACATGACATATTTTGGGGCTCTGAATAAAATGGAAGGAGAGTCTGTCTCAGACTTCTCCAAAAGATTTAATAATATGTACAATAAGATCCCTGCAGAGATTAAACCCTCAGAAGCCTCTGCTCCAATTTCATATGCTGGTGCATTTGATCCCGATTTCTGCCTACTATTGAGAGAAAGAAGAGCCACCTCTTTATCTCAGATGAAATATGCAGCTATAGAAGTGGAATCTAACATATTAGCAGCTGACAGACTAAGGAACCAGGCAGATGCAGACAGAAGAAAGGAAAAATCAGAAGCCTCAACTTCCGGCCCATCGCTGCCCCACCCTCAAGTAAGTGAACTAGCCGAAGTGATGAACTTCCTGAAAGAAGAGATGGAGAGATTGAAGGTGTAAAGGAAGAATATGAACAAGGGCCCTCAGGGCGTTGAGAACAAAGGGGGTTTTAGAAGGCCAAATTATATTTCTCCCCCAACTATACACAGAGAGAAAGGAAGGGACAGGGACGACCAAATAATTCAGGCTCCCTTTCAGAACAATTTTGTTGTTGATGAAGAAGAAGGAGAAACAGACGAGCCTGAGCCTAAAATCCACTACTTAGAGGTCACTCCTCCTTTCCCTCATCTCACTCAGACTGCTTATGAAGAGTCTCTCATGGATGGTCAACTGAATGAATTGAGCAAGGGAGACAAAGCTAGTGGAATTCGAGGCAGGTACAACCTGAGGTCCAAAAAAAGGGCAACAACAATGGATGTTCCTGAGCAGCCCACTATAACAGAGAAACCTGCTAATGAAGTAGCAGACAATCATAGAGGTAAGAATGCCCAACCCCTCTCTCCCATTGTCCATAATCATGTTCCTGAAATTAGAGAAACCCCAAAGTCTATATCTTCTTTCAATTACGAACATGAGATTCAAAAGATGAGAATTCCTGTGCCCCTCACTGAGCTAATCAAACATGGTGAATTCAAAAAGTGCTTCTCTGAGCTGCTAAAATATGAAGCCTCGTACCCTCTCACAGACTCCATAAACCTCCAGGATGAAAGGCCTGCAGTTGTCCTAGGTCCCATGGTAGAAGATAGAGATGATTCATCCCCTCCCTTCTACACATCCCTGAACATACATGACAAAGTGATACATAATTGCCTTATGGATTCAGAGGCCTCTCACAACCTCATGCCCAAAAATGTTATGGAAGAATTGGGACTAGAAGTCACCTGAGCCTATCATGACCTCTATTCTTTCGACTCCAGGAGGGTTCAGTGTTTGGGGGTCATCAAGGACCTGGTGTTTCCCTGTTTCAGCTTCCCATGAAGAGTATGGTCATGGATATTGTGGTAGCTGATGTTCCCCCCAAGTTTGGCATGCTGTTGTCAAGGTCTTGGATTAAGAGACTTGGAGGGACGTTACAAATGGATCTCACATATGCCACCATTCCAGTCTTTGGAGGGGAACATAGGAGATTATATAGAGAAGCCCAGCTGGCCTACATTGTCAGTGATGAAGCAAACCCTACCAATCATCCCATCTATGCCTTGGACATTGATTTAGGCTCTAGTCTACTGCAACTCACCCACACCCCTGAGGCTCCTTTGCAGATCAGAAAGCAGCTCAGTCTTAATCAAGAGACCCCCCCTCCTACCACCTCTGTTTGGAAGATGTTCTTTGATGGAGCTTCCTCCAGTATGGGTGCAGGTGTCGGGGTAGTATTCGTGTCCCCTTGTCAAGAGACCATATCCCTGTCATACAAGCTGGAATTCGAAGTCACCAATAATGTGGTGGAGTATGAAGCTCTTGTTCTGGGTATAAGGGCTGCACAAGAGATGGAAATAAGGGAGATAGCTGTGTTTGGAGATGCAGAACTGATTGTCCAGCAGGTCAAAAACGTTTATCAGGCCAAGCATCCTCGACTCAAGAATTACAGGAACATGGTATGGGATCTAGTTGATAATTTCTTCCTGGATTTTAACATCTCTTTCATTCCAAGGGAAGAAAATGCTCCAGTCGATTTTCTAGCTTTCTCAGCTAGTTTGTTCGAAGTTCCTGCGCCGCCCGCTGTCAGATCTGATGTGGAAAAAAGGTACAGACCCTCTGTACTGGACAATGTCAAACATTGGAAGGTATTTGAAGATGATTCGTAGATCAAGAAATTCCTCCAATCCATTGATGACTTTTCTGCATCACACATAGATGAAGATCCCAACGAGGAAGATGACCGTCACCCTGGAGAGTTCTTGAATAAAATTGCTGACCACCAGATTATACAACTACTAGGCAACCACATACCAAAAGGACTAATCCCATTAGAAAGGTTGTTTGATGGGAATGATGTGGCAGTGAAGGGTAGAATTTCAGGTGATGACACTGACACAACTGAGTGCAACATAGGCACACCAGAGAAGCCCAAGTTTGTCAAGTTGTCAAGAAATTTGACTGAGGAGCAGAGGAATGAATATACTGAGTTGCTGAGGGAGTTTGTTGATGTGTTTGCATGGACCTACGAAGACCTCAAGACGTATGACACATCAATTATTGAGCACAAGATCCCACTAAAAGAAGAGGCTAGGCCATTCAAGCAGAAGCTAAGACAGATAAATCCCATGCTGCTACCTATCATGGAGAGGGAAGTGAAGAAGCTGCTGGATGCCCAGATCATTGTCCCCTTGAGATATTCTGACTGGGTGGCCAATTTGGTCCCAGTAAGAAAGAAAAGTGGCGAAATCAGACTCTGTGTTGATTTCAGAAACCTGAACATAAGCTTAAGGAAAGATAATTATCCCCTGCCCAACATGGAGCACATATTGCAGAAGGTCACCGGTGCTTCCAGAATATCCATGATTGATGGTTTCTCTGGCTACAATAAGATATCAGTGATGCCTGAGGACAGGGAAAAAACAACCTTCACTACTCCTTGGGGCACATTCATGTATGCCAAAATGCCTTTCGGGCTGATGAATGCAGGAGTAACATTTCGGCGAGCCATGGACATAGCCTTCATCGGATAAAAAGATAAGTTTGTGGTGATTTACCTAGATGACATAACAGTCTTTTCCAAGACTGATAAAGAGCACCGCTACCACTTGAAGAAGGTTTTCCAGAAGTGCCGGAGGTTTGGCCTTTCCATGAATCCCAAGAAATCATTATTTTCTATGCAAGAGGGAAAACTATTAGGCCATATAGTATCAGCAGAGGGAGTAAGGATCGATCCTGATAGGGTAGGAGAAATTCAGGCCCTGTCACTTCCCAGATCTAAGAAAGAGGTTCAGACATTTTTGGGAAGGATTAATTTTCTGAGGAGATTTGTCTCAAATTTTGCTGAGTTGGTGAAACACATCACAACCATGCTCAGGAAGGGGAACGGAGTAAAATGGACTGCTGAACCCAGGGAATATTTTTTCCAGATAAAGAAAGCGTTGACTGAGGCACCTGTGCTTATCAGTCCTGATTATTCTAAAGATTTCCTGATTTTTTCTTTTGCTTCCTGTGATACAATAGCAACAGTCTTATTTCAGAAAAATGATTAGGGACAAGAACAACCTATTGCTTTCTTTAGCAAGGCGCTGAGAGACGCAAAACTCCGGTACAATATCATGGAGAAGTAGGCCTATGCCTTGGTGAGGGCTCTCAAAGCGTTTAGAGTCTATGTCTTGCATTCAAAGATCACTGCATATGTCCCTTCGGCTTCTGTGAAGGACATTCTTATACAGCTTGACATAGATGGAAGACGAGGCAAGTGGATTGCCAAAATTATAGAGTTCGATCTGGAAATCAAACCCACCAAGCTGATAAAGGGGCATGGTTTAGCCAAGTTGTTGGTTGAATCAAATTACAGAGCCTTGGGAATCAATTTCATCAACGAGCAAGCTGAGTCATCCCACACGCAGTCCTAGAATGCCTTACCACTAGAAGCATGCGCCTGGTACAAGGATATCTTGTATTTCTTGCAAGAATTGAGGCCTCCTGATGGGATGGAAAAAGGCAAGGCAAGATATTTAAAGCTCAAAGCGGTCGGATATTGCCTCATCGACCAAGATTTGTATTGGAAAGACCCTCTAGGGGTATTATTAAGGTTTCTGGACTCGTAGCAGGCCCAGAAGGTTATGTTCGATTTCCATAGCAGTCTCTGTGGGGGTCATCATTTTTGGAAGACCACAGCTCACAAGATCCTTTGAGCTGGGTATTACTGGCCCACCTTATTTCCTGATGTCTGCAGGGAGATCAGAGCTTGAATAAAATGCCAGAAATTCTCAGGAAAGGAGCAGCTCAAATCCCTGCCATTAAAGCCTGTGGTAGTCTCGGCACCCTTTCAGCAGTGGGGATTGGACTTCATCGGGGAAATTCATCCTCCCTCAAGTGGCCAACACAGATGGATTCTGACTGCAACCGACTACTTCACCAAATGGATAGAAGTTGTCCCTACCAGAAGCACTTCTCACAAAGTAATTATGAGCTTCCTGGAAGATATTATATCCAGATTTGGTTGCCCCAACAGAATCGTCACTGATAATGCCTCCCCTTTTCAGTCTGAGCCTCTGGTCAAGTTTTGTGATCAGTTCAAGATTTCACTGATTCATTCTACTCCCTATTATCCTCAAGGGAACAGACTGGTAGAGTCCTCCAATAAAAGCTTAATCAAGCTTATCAAGAAGCTACTGGAGGACAATAAAAGGGCCTGGGACTCAAAGCTCAAATTTTCTCTTTGGGTTGATCGGGTGACAACAAAGAAATCCCTGGGTATTTCTCCCTTCCAACTTGTTTATGGAATAGAGGTCGTTTTCCCCACTCAGCTCGCCTTATCTGTGGCTAAATTCCTCCAGGACCTTGAAGGAGAACCCAACCATGTGCTCAGAAGGATTCATCAGATGGTGGAAGTGCAACAGATCATATAATAGGTCATGGATAGAGCCTACAATCATCAGCAGAAGATCAAGCATGCTTTTGACAGAAAGAGTAAAAAGAAAGGATTCGAGCAGGGTGATCTGGTGCTCAAATGGGATGCACCCAGGCAGGAAAAGGGCAAACACAATAAATTTGATGCCCTCTGGTTCGGGCCTTTTAAGATCCTCGAAGTATTTTCAAATAACACTTACAGGTTGCAGGATCTGGAAGGAAAAGAAGTTTTTAATGGCCCAGTGAATGGGCATTTCTTGAAAAAATGTTTTTTGTGAGCCGCAGTCGACTCTTTTCGTTTTGTTTTGTAAATATTGTTATTGCTTTTGTTTTTCGAACTAATAAATGACTCCATAGCCCAACAACAAAGGCACTGAATCTGCAAAAGAGTTCTTAGAGCATCACAGGGATGACTCTATCCCCCATGGAGCCAAATGTTAACGATATTTCTTGTAAGGGGGTTAGAATGCAAAAGAATGGGTCAAAAACCCACTTGTTCTAAGTTTTGGGTGATCATGCACCCATGGTAAGTAACGAGCAAGTCCGAGCGACAGCGATTCGCGCGCCCGGATCAACGACGCATATGGAATTCCAGACCCCCCTTGCCTTTCTACCTTTAAGAGAGGGGGGGGGGGGGCGCACCTCTCCAACAGTCCAGATCAGAGTGCCCAGATCAACGGCGATAAAGACAATTCTGGACCCCCCCTGCCTTTCTACCTTTAAGCGGAGGGGGGGGGTCCGGAATCGCAGACGCAGATTTTCGACGGCCGAGATCATAGTTCCCGGATCAACGACGCTCACGTAATCCTATTATTCTCAGCTGCTCTGTGTTTAGTCTGCATGGGCCTTTCTCTCGTTATGTCATCTTCCTTTCCACCTTTCTCCTGTTGCCGTGTGTCATCCACCCGCCTCCCCTCTTTGGTCCGCATGGTCCTCCTTTCTTCTCATCATCCACTCGTCACTTTCCATGTGTCCCGCTACTTTCCACGTCAGCCTCTCGCCAAAGAGAAAGTCCATTATATCTCATCTCCCCCTCCTTCCGCCTGTCGTCTTCTGCCATATGCCCTCCTCTATCACCCTTCTCACACCTTGCCACTTCTTTCACACCCTCATAGTCCGATGCCACCACTCCTGTCATGTGCCCCATCCTTCGCGCTGGCCCCTGTGCCCGTTCATTGAGCCGTTCAGTTATTCCAGGTGGCAGCGCGAGGAGCCTTCCACATCCCAAAATGCTGAGTTGGCCAGATCGTCCTCAATCCCAAGAAAACAGTTATTGAAGCGGTTGGTGGTGGTTAGACATCGTCTTCGCCATAATGGGGAAGTCCTGCAATGAATTAAAGGCACGTCGAGTCACCGATGAAACTGTCAGAAGATCGATCACGTCTTCCATAAGTTGCACGACCATTCATAGATTGCAACTGCAGATTGTCAGAAGCCATGTAGACGCAAAGCTTTCAATGCTACGTCTCGATTTTTTTGCTATTGCTAGTTTGAGTATATGAAGGCGTTTTCTCCATTCTTGTATCTATCGATGGTAGAGCTCAGCTCCCGATTCTAAAGTTTCAGCGACCATTCTAGTTATCTGGGTGGTGCCTCTGTGTTTGAGATTTCTTGTTTTATGACAAACAATTTCCCTTTTCCATCTATGTTTTCGTCTTATATCGGAGAGTTCATGATCGAAGGATTCACGTGGATTGTTACAATGATGTTATGATAAAGGATTTGTTGTGACATTATTGTATTCTCTGGTCTTTTTGTTTGAATGTAAGAGGATCTTGCGTTCGAATGCTTTCTCTTTCAGTCTGTTACGAACCTGATGTTTATGATAGACCTTCGCACTTTTCTCATGCAAGTCTTCCCCCTTACTCACCCTTAATACAACTCACTATTTGAAGTTTATCAAGACCTCACTCGTCATGCATACCTAGCCTAGTTTCAGAGTTGAGACGAGATTGTTCCGAGTGTGCTTCCATCTGATCACCCCCTTTTTAAACAAATCGTGACATTAAACTGATGGGCGTTGGGCTCTGCTCCTGCAAGCAATCCAGGAGTGACTTCCGGCTCCAACAGGTACACACGTAGGATATTATGGAATTAGCATCAATACACCTAGAGAAGATGAGTGCATTAATGTCGATAAGATACGAAAGGAGATGAGTGCATTAAGGCTGATACATACTAGGTAGTTTTGATCGTTGGATACGTTATGCACACATTTGTTGGTATAGTGGAGGAGGAGAGGGGGGCATGGCCCATAAATACCATCTCATCATGGTACCTTGAATACTTTTCATGGAAGCTTGGTGGGGAGGGGGCATGGCATGCCACCCCCTTCCCCTCATGATTATTCATTTTAAAACCCGTTTTTATATACCATGCCATACGTTTGAGAGATAATGTGGAGTGAAAGGGTGGGGACCACCCCCTTTTTAAAATAATTTTTAACTTCAACCTTTTTAGGAATCAAATTCCCCCCCCCCCCTCTAAAACCGAAACCAAATCAATTCCACAAATCGAAGTTGAAACCAATGCACAATGACTCACTCTGAGTCCACACAAAGCACACTAATGACATGAAAACATGAACTAAGTCATGATATCGTAATTATTACTTGTGAGTTATTTCAACAAGACACAACTAGATCTCCCCAACATTTTAAGAATTACCTCAACCATCGAATCACCAACAAAGGAGGTCACATATTCCTCATTGATACACCCAATACCAGAGCTAATAAATTGATCTACGTCGATGTATCAGAGTAGTTCGTGCCTTCTTCGGTGATACACACCAGAGAAGTTCGTTCCTTCCTTTCCGATACATGAGTTTTTGCTTTTCTTGTCGATATAGGGACAAGACCCTACCAAATGAACTTTCATATTTTGGCCATAATGTTTGACTCTAATACCCATTTCACACGTTCCTTATGCCATTGGAAAGTTATTTTCGAGATATATAAATTCAAAATGATATGATTTGATAAATTCCTCACTAATTGTTCACATTTTTTAGGATCATGATCTGGCACATAGTCAATAGCGCCAGAGAACATAATACCTCCACCAAGGGTAGAGGAACTAGGAATCAAACTCAGGGAAGCATATATGAACTCTCACTTAGTTAATGTTTCAAATCTTTGGTTTCAAATGCATGGTGTTGATAGTTTATTTTGAGGTTATTCTTTTTTCACTCATCGAATGCATGTTGAATGGTACTAGGTACCCATTCTGAAGGAATTTCATTAATGTAAAATAAATTCAAATACTTTAAAATACTCATATTGAAATTAAAGTATGTAATGTTAACATTTAGTATTTACAATTTTATCAATTTAAAATAGTTTTTTCCAAATTTTAGGTTAAAATAATTAATTTCCCCTAAAATATTTTATATAATAAAAAAAAAATTAGCAAATAATTTATTATTCTATTTTATAATAAATTTACAAATTTTCTTTTTCCAAATAATTATTACTCTATTTTATATTAAACTTAATTGACAATTTTTCTTTTTCCCCTTAAGCTATTTCTTATAATCAAAAAAATTCTAACAAATTATTTATTACTCTATTTTATATTAAACTTAATTAACAAATTTTCTTTTATCAATAAATCTAAAGTAAAAACAAAAATTACATAAAGTAGAAAAACATTGCATAATATCATCAAACACATTATAAATATTTAAAGATCCACAACATAATCTCGTAAGATTTGAGGTTACTTGCTTTCTTAAAGAAATGACAAAATAAATGGAAAATCATGAAAATAAATTTTGACCCATTTGAACATAATGATGTACCATAATATTACTTACAAAATGGAAAATCAAAAAAAGAAAATTTAACTCATTTGATCGATTTAACATAGGTTCTAATGCTCCTAGAAACATAATGGATGCCATAGTGGCTGCAAGATATTCTCCTCTGGTCTTACCTCAACCCATGAACGCTCTCCCTGGTGGATATTACCTAAAGTATATGCCCAAGTTCACTGGAGAGGAAGACACAACTGCTGAAGAGAACCTTGTTTCCTTCTACAGTTATGCAGATAATCTGAATATTGAAAATGAAGATGTCTGGATGAGAGTCTTTGTCCAAAGCCTTGATGGTGAGGTTAGAAAGTGGTTCAGAGGTTTGACCCCTGGATCCTGCTGGGATTGAGGCTCTAGATGATGCCTTCTTGAGATAATGGGGGGATAAAAAAGACTTTATGTATTATATCGCAGAGTTTGGGTCCCTGAAGAGGAAAGAGGGAGAACCTGTCTCCGATTTCTCCAAAAGATTCAACAAGATGTACAATAAAATCCCTGTCGAGATAAAGCCTATTGAAGCCTCTGCCAAAATTACTTATGCTAGTGCTTTTGACCTTGACTTCTGCCTCCTGCTCAGATAAAGAATATATACTTCCCTGGCTCATATGCAATATGCATCCCTGGAAGTAGAATCCAATGTATTGGCAGTTGAGAGACTTAGGAACAAAGCTGACAGAGAGAGGGGAAGAGGGAGATCTGATGCCTCAACCTCTGGTTCTTCTGCATCCCATCCTCAAGTGGATGAATTGACCAAGATGGTGAAATCCATTTTTGCAGAAATGGAGAAAATGGAACTCAAAGGGAAGCAAGGTTATATAAGTGCCCAAAATGTTGATAACAAAGGCAATTTCAAAAGACAAATTAATATTTCCCCTCAGATCCTTCCAAGAGAACCCAGAATCAGAGACAAGGATGATAAAAAATTCCAAACCCCTCTTCAAAATAACTGTGTTGTTGATGAAGAAGGAGAGGAGGAAAAGCTAGATCCTGAAATCCATTTTCTTGGAGACACTTCCCCATTCCCTCACTTGACTCAATCTGCATATGAGGAGTCTCTCTTAGACAACCAAATAAATGAGCTGAGTAAGGGGGAGAAAGACAATAGCAGTCCAAATAAATATAACATCAATTCAAATAAGAAATAAGAAAATTTTGACATCCCTAATCAACCTTCCAAAGAATATAAACCTGCCAAAGATGCAACAAACAACAACAAAGAAAATAAAGCTCAGAATGCCCCACCAATAGCCAAAGACCCTGTCCCAAAGGTGAGAGAAATTTTGAAGCCCCTGTTATCACTGAAATTTCGTCCGCACAGGGTGACAAGAACTCCGCATCGTCAAACACAGAAAAATAGTCATTCATGGCACAAGGTTAATTCCACAGCACAACAAAAGGGTCAAAACTATACAAAATGGCCAAAAAATTACAAAGCGCTTTGCACCCACTGGGCAAGCGCGCGCGCGTGCAACATCTTCGTACTTGGAGTGCATATGCGCGGCTGTGGGGTAAAAAACCCGCGTGCCTGCCAAACGACGCATTTATGAAACTGGTCGGCCTCCCAACCACTAATGGATTGGCTCCCAAGTCGATTTGACACCAAATCCGATCTCAATCTGCGTGGGGAGGCTGGTCAAAGACCTAATTGTGCCCTAAAGAGCCCCTTTTCACATTCAAAAGAGGTTGCATAATAACCCAATGCTTGGCTATAAAAAGCCATG
>ML806066.1:144583-171954 GCA_009831015.1 Picea engelmannii
GGGGGGGGGGCATGTTAGGGTCCTAACCTCCCTAACCCTACAAGTAGATAGATTAAGATGTATTTCTATGTATTTAGGCCATCATTAGTAAATAAGGCCTATGTAGTAGTGTGAACACAATTATTGTAATAAGGATTACTCAAACGTTCTACCTTCTAGAAATTTCCTTCTTTATAAAGTTTTTAGGTCATACAAATTACTATATAAAGATGTAGAAGCATTGTAAAATGTGTCTTGGAAATAATTTGTAATATGATATATTCTTTATTGGAGGTTTCCCCCTTGAAGAGGCAAGTGAACATTACTTCCATATCAATAAATGTATAATATTTTTCTTCATATTCAAGTCCATTGTGCATGAACTAATATTTCTTTCTACAATACATATGAGTAATATATGTGATTTATGCTATTAATATTTCTATTTGGTAAACCACACCATAAAAATTCTAGCCATGCTTTTCCCTTGAAGAAAAGTGGTCAGCCACAACTTCCTCATGTAATACCCCTATTTCCCCCAGCTTGTAAATATAACTATAACATGCTGAAATACTATGAGCATAATCAATATGTGTGGATGTTGGAATTGATGAAACTTTTTGTTATAAAAGGTAATGTATGTATTTTTATTACTAAAAAAAATGGAAAGTGTTGCCTAATTACTGAAGGGGTTTGCCAAGGTAGATCATGATGAAGGAGAGAGATGTTGAGGGGAACCAACAATGGTTGAAATAACCCCCACCAGACCAGTACTTTACTGGATTTAAATTATTTAGACCCAGAACAGTCCTCTGACCCAGAAAATTAAATTACCAATCAGGTTGGTAGTTGGGAATTCCTCCTCAAGAGTCAATGAGGAGATGGGAAGAGTGCCCATCTGAAAAATTCCTGACCTGACCATGAAATGGAGATTTGGAACCATGAAATATGTCTAAGGAAGGTAAGAAAAGAAGGGAAATTTGTGGGCAGAGGAAGAGGATGCAATGGGAATGGGTCTGGTGACCATTTTTGAGGAGGGAGACAATGTGCAGCTCTCTGGTTCTGAAGAGAACCGAAAAAAATGAATTTGTTATGGGTATAGGAATTGTTGGTTAGTGTTTTCGGTCCAAGTTGATAAATGGGATTGCAGAGAATATGATTGAATGAGGAAGCACTCATTGTAGACCCCCTTGCTTGGTGGAGACAAGATCGATCTGCCAAGTTCTTGTGGGAGGAGGAGAGTGGCCTCTGTCCTTGGTTGTTGTTGAGAAGAAAGAAGAGTCTCTCTCAGAGAATCATGATCTAGCTAGGGGGTGGTCAACATTAAATCGATCCAGGAGTGGTTGTGCCTACGATTGGGTGGAAAATGGCACCCCTTTTAGTTGTTTCTTCACTATCTGGTTTCTAGATAAGTATTCTCATACCCTGAGAAATTGAACTATAACTGTAAATTAAGGTTGAATATCCTGTGAATGTTTCATGGAGGTGCATGCTTGTTTAATGATTAGACTGTTTTACTTTATTTTGGTTGATTGTGTATTTTTTGGGCACAGGCCTATTTTGAGAAGGAAGGCTATTTTGAGCGCAAGCCTAATTTTGGAAAAGAACAGCTGGCAGAAAAATAATCATGAAAGAGGAAAAGCAGCATGTAAGAGGAGAAGCATGCAAGGAGACAAGGCAGGAATACCTAACCATGATGGTTAGGTTTTTTGATAAATATTGTAATGGCTATAAGCCTGTAAAATAATATAAATAAGAACCTAGGAGGTCTAGGTTAGGGGTTCAACAGTTGTAAGATCATTGTTAAATAAGTTTTGTGAGTTGATGATGATTATTATGATTGTAATAAGGTAGTAAAAGAGTCAAGTAAGATAGATTTTGGGGGTTAGGTCATAGGATGAGGATCCTGGTGTGATCTAGTCTTCCTCATAGAGGTTCTTGAACCTCCTCATGATTTTGGGATGGAATATGTAATGCACACAACACTAGATTTTGCAGCAGACTAAATTAAAGAGAAGAGAAGCCAAATCTTTGTGGACGTAGCCCAGGAGGGAGTAAACCATGGAAAAAACTGGGTTATATGCGATGTTTATTGAATGCTTACTTCTTGTTAATGGTTATCTTATGAACAAATGATTATGAGATGTATTAAAATGCATGCATGAGCCTAAAGATGAATGAATCCTAGAAATACTTGAATGAATCACCAAATTAATGCATGAAGGAGATATAATACATTCCCATATCCCCACTCATTCCTAGACTACAAGCACTTGAGCATTGCAGTCACCCATAAAGATATCTCGGGTGAGACTATGCAATGCACTTTGTGCATTGTCCTTCCTTCTGGTTTACCAGGAAGGTTGATAGTTTTAGAGGGTTTTGTTGGAAACCTGTTCAGATATGAACTTGGGTCATCCCTAGAAGTATAAGAGAGAGATCTAAACCAACAAATGGTTTTTTTTCCATCTAGAACTGCATAGGATTGAGTGGATGGGATCCATGGATGAAACATGTGGAGAATGGAATTATAGGAGGGAATGTTCAGGCCATGGAATCAAACGAAGGTGGAGATTGAAAGATGGTTAAAAACAAAGGAAATTGAGGTTGCGTAGAAGGATAACAGAAACCCTAAGATAACACCGCATGAATATCTTGACAAATACATGTTTAGCGACTAGCATGAGGTATTTTTCTGTGATTTCCCACATTTTTTGTAGGAGTGGATATTGAGGTTAAAATACAACCACCCTACAAATCAAATCACATAGATGGAGTGTAATCTTGTGGATATCGTGTAGTTACAACAAGTTAATAAAATATTTACGCGTGTAGTAGATTTATGGTTAGACAATATTGTTGTAGGGTTCATCACCAAATTTTCAGTAGATACTGCGAAGTCTTATAGTGCAATAGAGAAGGATTTTCTAAAAGGACCCATAGGTAGGTATATCAGATCGTTGTATACTTCAATCAAGATTTTATTATATAACAACGATGTGATGACCATGGAATCAGATAGCTAAACTTCCCTACGTGCATGGGGGAAGGGGAGAAGCACTAACAAGAGGTGGAGAAATGGAGGAAGAAATGGATAAGGGAAAGAAGAAGGAGGCCATGGACCCAATCATGATGGAGGAAGACCAGATAAAGAAGATGACTAGAACAGCTGGAAAGATGCACAATGGAGCATCCTACCAATATAAGATGAATAATAAGAAGAGATACATAGTTGATAGAGAGGGCTTATAAAGCGATGAAGAAGAGGTAGAAGATCTCCGGGCTATGGAGTAGATTAAGGAAATCCTACGCGCAACATATGAAAGGAAAAAAGGAGGTCCAAGGGAAGATACAGAAGGAAAAAACCCAATGTAGATCACCGTCAGTGTGGAACCTACAACCCCATGTGCGAATAGTACACGAGAAAGAACACCACCATCTAGACAACTGAATTTTAGTGGCAGAAGAATGACAAGACAAGGATCCAATCAAGGAGCATCAAGTGGAGGAGCCAGTTCAGGAAGTAACAGTCAAATATTTACACCACGTGGAGGTATTAGTTCAACACAATTTAAAATGGTAGGACATGATCCCAGGATAAGGTTACCATAATTTCAGGGAGAGGCATCAGATGACCATGAAAAACCTTTATTCATCTGCAAGAATAAATGGAAAGAAAAGAAAATCATATATGAGGATACAAAACTCACACAGTTAGATATCACGTTAAGAGACCACACACTGGATCGGTACATGATCCTAGATGTAAACAATCCACCAGGAATAATAAGGACTATTGCAGACATGAAAAGACTACTGATAAATGAATTTCAGAAGCCTAGCTCAGAAGATCAATATATGAATGAAATGATTGAAATCAAACAAAAACTAGGTGAGTTTGTTTGGTAGATTGATAAAAGGTTTCAACGTTTGAAATGTAAGTTGAAGTATGAAATTACTGACATGCAACATAGGCACTTATTTGTGAAATCACTGTTACCACATTTGAAATACACTTTAAGACAAAATAAGTTCCAAACTTAGGCAAAGACTCTATAGGAAGCCTTAAAACTAGAAGATAACGAGTATCAAAAGACATAGCCAAAAATAGAGGAGTTGAAGGAGGATCTGAAGAACCTAACATTTCAACTTAACCAGAATAAGGGAAAATAGAAAAGAGAACTTATTTGGTGTACCACATGCAGGACATAAGGACACCATAAGAATGAATGTCCAAATTTTGTGCAGTACATGGCAATAGGAGTACCAAACCCTTTTCCAACAGGAGGAACATGGTGCGATATCTGTAAAATGTATGGGAATGATCCATATCATTATCCAATGATGCATAAGTATAAGACAATACCCAAAAGTTCATACTGCATTTTTTTCAAGTCAGTGGTCCGTGATGATAAATATTGTAGGACAGTGGAGCTTATGAGAGAAAGAACTTTAGATACTTATAGGGTGCAAGAAGAAATAATGACAGGGAAAGTTGCACCTTAGTTCAACCTGGTACCACCTCCATACAACAATGCACAACTACAATACAACAATGCACAACCATTGTATAACCCCACACAGTATAATCAGGTACCTCAGTACAACACACCACGAGGAGATCAAGCTGGATACAGAGGTGGAGGACGAGGTAGAGGATGATTTGGATGAGGCATAGGCCTAGTAGTGTGACACAACTACCAACATCTAGGACATTATGAAAGTGACTTTTAATTTCCACCAATGACATGTATGTACTTTCACACAACAGACAATGATACAGAAGATTGTCCAACACTCTTGGGAAATATCCAATAAAAGAGGAACCATAACAACCAGGATGTACAGTGGATTTCTGCATAAGCCATGGATGATGGAAGAAACAAAAACATAGTCACACAAGGAGGAGATAAGATAGGAACTAATGCAGTAAGACAAGATCCAACGCAACATCAACGGGTGAAGAAGAATATTGAACCATAGAAGAAGTTTGATGCATGGAAAGAAAAGGAAATATTCAAGGAGGCAAGACAAGAGTTTCTCAAGAAAAATTCTGCATCTACATCAGTCGTGCAACACACTCAGAATGCACCAATGTATGAAATTCCCTCCTCAATGGACCATACTAGTGAAGCACAAACTTTAGAGAAAGTAAGTAACATAGAAAAAATTCTGCAATCCCGTGTTAAGTTATTAAAGGATCCATCATCTGTCAAGATCTTACAAAATATAATATAAATATGTAACAAAGAGGTAGAATGGAAATTAGAGCAGAAAATAGTCAATCATCTCCATACAAGAAGAAGGACAAGCATGGAACTCAGACTAAATGCTAACATTGGGGACTTCAACATGGGTGATATTATACTGGACTTGGGATATAAAGTAAATGTCTTTCCTAAGAATACATGGCAGTGTATGGGGAAACCCACACTAGGCTATTTACCTGTCCAGTTGAAATTAGAAAATCAACACAAAATGTTACCAATTGGAAGGCTTAAAGGTGTGACAATAGATTTGGATGGAGTGTGCACTATGGTAGATTTTGAAGTAATAGAGATAGTAGATGGCACAATACCTTATCCAAAATTGCTTGGATTGGATTGGGAATTTGATAACCAGTCCATAATCAACCTAAAGACAAAGAAAATGACATTTGAATCAGGTGAATATATATTCATTGCACCATTAGATCCATGAGAAGGAGAAAGGTTTGTAGAACCCACTGGTTTGGATTTGGAATAAATAAATGAGTTGTACAGAACTACCGTGCAAGAAGAGGATTATGTTAACCCAACTACATATGGGGTACTCAGCTAGAGAAGAATTACATCATGTGCGTCCAACTCAGATACATATTTGGAGAATTGGAAATAGATATTACATGAAGTTTCCAAAAAAAGGTGCGCAAGAATAAATTGCGTAGTAAGATGGGTTGGTACAGAGATAAGAGAACCTCCCAGTTTTCATGGGGTAAATGACTTAGAGGAATTTTTGAAAAAATATGAAGAGGAAGTGTTATAAAATCATAGACTCGTATCCCTAGGTATTTCACTGAAGGCCACACCTGCAAGATGGTGGGGTTCTCACAAAGAAACAATTCAGGACTGGTACCAATGTAAACTATTACAACGCATTAGATCTAGCGTGCAACAGAGTAGCAATAAAATGAAAAGGTATGATGGACGTGGAACACCAGCTGAACACTTAGAGAAGTGCATAACACAATGGAGGATGACACCACCAGAAGAATGGCCTCATCACTTTATCCATACATTGGAAGGAATCCCAAAGAACTAGTATATAGACCAGGAGATGCGTAGAGGCACTACAAAATGGAAAACATTACAACAAAAATTTGCGGTAACTTTCTCATTTGAACATGAGAACCCCAACATTGAAGCATATATGAGGATTGATATTTATTGATGAACCATACCTTGAAATCATGATAGAATACCAAGAAAAAAACAAACAGACAATCAAGGAACTAGTTTCATGCTATCATGTTGAAGAGGAAGCATCAGATGAAGATGACCTGTGCAACATTCAGATTACATAAATTGAAGGAGAAAGAGAGGTGGAAGGTCCATATCCGGAGTCATAAGTATTTTTTGCACCAATCAAAGTTAAGAAATTCAACATTGATACAACTGACAATCCTAAAATGGAAATTATTGGAGATTATTGGGATGAACAAACAATAGAAAGAATAATAGAATTATTCTGTGAATACAGTGACCTATTCCCAAGGAACTTTATAGAGATGGAGGGTATAGAAGGAGATATAGGAGATATGAAAACACCTCTCAAACCTAAAGCAAGACCCATCAACAAGAGACCCTACAGACTGAATCCATTATATAAGAAGAAAATAAAAGCAAAAATTGACAGAATGTTGGAAGCTGGTATCATAGAACCAGTAGAGGAATTTGAATGGATAAGTCCTATGGTAGTCCAAGAAAAGAAACAAGGGGGGATAAGGATTTGTGTAGATCTGAGGAAACTTAATGATGCTTGCTAACATGACCATCTTCCTACCCCTTTTATAGATGAGGTCTTAGAGAATGTGGGAGGCCAGGAAGCATATTCATTTATAGATGGATTCTCAAGCTACCATAAGATCAAAATAGCTCCAGAGGAAAAATATAAGACTACTTTTGCTACATAATGGGGATACTACCAGTACACAACCATGCCATTTGGGATGAAGAATGCACCAACCATATTTTCAAGAGTAGTCATAGATTCTTTTAAGGAATTCATACATCCATTTCTAGAAGTATACCTGGATGACTGGACTGTATATATTCTATTAAAATATCATGTAGAAGTGATAAGACTAATGTTGGAAAGATGCAGGCAATGCCAGATCTCATTGAACATCAAGAAATGCATTTTTGGGACACCTTTTGGAATATTGTTGGGACATATAGTATGTAAACAAGGTCTACTAATGTATCATGCTAATATTGCAGTCATTCTCAATTTAACACCACCAAATTTAGTGCGCCAGTTAAGAGAAACACTAGGACATACATGCTATTACAGGAAATTTATAAAGGGGTATGCACAGATTACTACGCTAATGGAAAAAATGTTAAAGAAGGATACCAGATTTCAGTGGAATGAGTATTGTCAACAAGGGTTGGACACCTTAAAAGAAAAGATGGTCACAACACCTATCCTAGTATTCCTAGATTGGGAAAAGACATTTCATGTGCATGTAGATGTATCATCCATAGCACTTGGAGCAATTCTGGCGCATCCAGGAGAATGGGACTTAGACCATCCCATATCCTTTGCAAGAAGAAATTTGTTAGAATCAGAGTAGAATTACAACACCACGGAAAGAGAAGGCCTAGCCATTGTATATGCACTTCAAAAGTTCATGCACTACTTACTGGGTAAACACTTTAAAATGTTCATAGACCATTCTGTGCTCAAATATCTAGTCAACAATATAGTGATGGGGGGGAGGATCTATAGATGGCTATTTTTGTTCCAAGAATTTGATTTCAAAGTGATATTCAAACCATGGAAGTTGAATGTAGGACCAGATCACTTGTCTAGGGTAAGTAATGGAGAAGAACCTACCAACCTAGAAGATAAATTCCTCGATACACAACTATTTTCAGTACAGGTAGCTGATGAATACTTTGTTGATATTATTGAATACTTAAGTACAAGGATTGCACCACAAGAATTTAGCACTGCACATAAAAAAATCTAGTAGTCAGAGCTGCAGACTATCAACGTATTACAAGAGATTTATACAATATGGGCACATATAGCATTTTGAGAAGGTGTGTATTAGAACATGAAAGGCCCAGAATTTTGGCAAAATCTCATGAAGGTATAGATGGAGGAAACTATGCAGGAAAATACACTGAGAAAAAGGTATTATGCGTAGGATTATGGTAGTCAACAATTCATAAAGATTCCAAGGATATTGCCAGAAATGTGATGTCAGTTAGAGGGTTGGAAAACCCAACAGAAGGGATGCGATGCCTCTAAGACCACAAGTAACTTTGCAGGTATTTGAAAAATGGAAAATAGACTTTGTTGGACCAATCAATCCACTAACAAAAAGGTCAGGAGATAGACATATCATTACTGTGACTAAATACTTAACAATATGGGAAGGAGAAACACCAATAAATATTGTAGCGTAGAGACAACAACACACTTCTTGTTTGAGCAAGTGATCACCAGATTTGGATGTCCAAGAATTTTGATGAGTGACCAAGGCACTCACTTTATCAACAATATCATCAGGGATATGACTAAGGAGTTTGAATTCTATCACTAGAAGAGTATGCCATACCATCCTCAGGCAAATGGAACGGTATAATCTTTCAATAAGATCTTGGAAAATTCTTTGACAAAGATCTTCAATGTCAATAGAAATGATTGGGACTTGAAAATACCAGTAGTACTGTGGGCATACAGGACCACATGTAATAAGTTGACAAGACAGACACCATTAAAATTGGTGTATGGGAAGGAAGCAGTAGTTACATTATAATTTATGGTACATAGTCTACGCATAGAAGCAATTACCAACATGATAGAAAGAGGAGCAGTAAAGGAAAGGTTAAGTCAACTAATGGAAATGGAAGAGGACAAGAATCTGGCAGGATTTCACCAGGAAGTACAAAAAGAAAGAGACAAATTTTGGCATGTGATCCAAATGGATATCGATGTCCACCCACCTTTTCCAACTGGCTCAAAACAGTTTTCTGACAATTTTGGCAATTTACTATTTTTAGCAGTTTTAACTTTTGGGGCCATTTTGAGGGCCTAAATGAAGGTTTTTCGGGATAGAGATTCTCAATTATAGTTGAATAAATGGTTGATCCCCTAAAATGAATCTCCTCAATGATAACTTTCCAACGAGATATCACATTCCTAAAATGGATATCGCATGCAAAAGTTACGACCCTGGGAAGTTGATGTACTAACTTACCCAAATGGGGCCCACATGACTTTTGGTGCTTCATCTCACAGGGTTAGGTTTTTGGATGTATAGGGTTTTTGGAATTCGTGTTTATTGTAAAAATTCCTTTAGAGCCTCATTGTAATCTTCTTCTTGCGAATGTGTGCAACCGTCACATCTCTTCTCAGAGATAAGCCGCCACCATTCCAGCAAGCTTGTTTCCGTTGCATTTTACAATTTCAGCTTATTTTGTTATTGAATAGAAAACCAGTTTTACTATATCTCTTTTATTTTTTGTTAAGAACCTATTAATAATCTATATTTATTTCATTCTACTCATAAAATCTGGATCAATGGTATCAGAGCGGTTTTCTCCTTGTCGTCTTAATGCATGTCCTCAACGAGGTCGGAGTACAAAGAGTTGGGTCTCGAGCTTGTTTCTCTTGAGGACAGAAGCTCTCGCATGCCCAAGCGACCTCTCATGGCAGGAGAAATGAAAGATGATGGGACAAGATATCCTTTCAAACTGTTGATTGAGGAATCCCTCACGCAACAAAGGAACGAGATGATGGATAGTTTCGTGCAAATCCTTCAACAGCTACCAACAGGTGACACATCTTCTTTGAACGGAGGTGTCGCCCCCTTCAAGGTACAAATAAACTTCAATATTCCTATATTTGAAGGTTAAATAGATGCAGATGTTGTAGACAAGTGGTTGAATCTACTAGAAGGGTATTTTTCTATCCATACCTTTTCGAATAGAGAAAATATTACTTTTGCGCTCCTCAAAGCCATTCCCCATGTCAAAGATTGGTGGGAAACTTTCTGTGAGCAAAAGGAAATAGAGTAAAACTCATTATTTTCAGTCACGACCATATGGGAATCCTTCAAGGATGCTATTAAGGAACAATACTACCCTGTCGAAAGTTATGACGACCTGTATACCAAATGGACCACACTGTGGAAAGAAAGAGACCAAGCAATGCCAGATTTCACAAATATCTTCCATACCTTGTGCACCAAGATGGGTATCAAAGATTCAGAGTGAAATATGGTTCTCAAGTATCGCGGTGCTTTGCATAGATACATCCGGACCAAAATGGAATTTTTGGACATCTCATCCATGGGCGCGACCTACTGATATGCTATAAAAATCAAGCAGAAGCTCAAACAAAAGACGCGGCAATTTGGGCTTGGGAACCCCTCACAAAAAAAGCCAGGAAGGGTGACCCCAACCCACAGAAAAAAGGACAGAGCAAAGAGGGATAGTATCAGGACAACCTGTCCAAGCCGCAAGCAAAGAAGGACACCAAAAAGACAAAGAAAGATGCCGAGAATTGGTGAAACTTCCATAAGAGCCCTTTGCATAACACTACTGACTGCCGCTCAAAGAAGTTGCTGGTGGCTGAAGTGAAAGCCTCTGAATTAGATGTGGATTTTGACTCTAAGACAAAACCAGAAAGGGGAAGATAGATCATTGACGCATAACCCAGTGCCACCATTGCTACCACCAAGCTCCAGCTTGATAAACCAGACGAGCCAGAAGAAGGAGAGCACCTCTTCCATTCATAGATGTGGGTAAAAGGCACCCCGATGCACTTCATAGTTGACAGGGGTAGCCAGAAGAACCTCATCTCAGCAGATGTCATCAAGTGGTTGGCCCTGCCAACAATGTTGCACCCACAACCCTACACCATTGGATGGCTCTGCCAAGGAAGCGATCTCTGCGTCAGCCAACAATGTCAAATTTTGTATGACATCAAGCCCTTCAAAGATGAGGTATTGTGTGATGTTGCTCCTCTAGAAGTTTGTGATGTTATTTTGGACCAACCTTATTTATGGAAATGTCATGTTGTATATGATTCTAGGCCTCGTAGTGTTATTATTACTTTGAACAAGAAGTTGTATAGGATACCCAAGGCAGTCCCACCTAGTGCTATTTCCTTGATCTCTGTTAAGCAATGCAGGAAGGTCATCTCTTAGACGGGGAAGTTTGTCTTCTTCGTGATTCACTCTCAGAATAAGTGAAAGATCACATCCACATCCAGGGTCTTTGCGGTTGACCTCTCTACACAACTGAAGCAAGTAGATAAGGTCGTGGAAGAATACTCAGATATCTTCTCCTCACCTATAGGGGTAACTATGAATTGCCAGGTCAAGCACCCCATTGATATGACCCCCGACACACCATTGCCCAATGGGCCAGTCTATCGCCACTTTTTATTAGAGAATGAGGAGATCAAGCGATAGATCTAAGAACTTCTCCATAAGGGACACATATGTCCCATCTCATCACCTTGCGGGAGCCCAATCGTGTTGGTACAAAATAAATATGGAACTTGGTGACTTTGTATTGATTACCAGGCTCTGAATAAAATCACAGTCAGAAACTGGTACCCAATTCCTTGAATCGATGACCTCCTTGATCAAATCACGGGGGTCAAATACTTCAGTAAGATTGATGTGAAGTGTGGCTACCACCAGGTCCCGATAGAATAGACAGATGTATGGAAGACTGCCTTCAATTCAAAGGAGGGCCTTTTTGAATGGTTGGTCATGCCCTTTGGTTTGAAAAATGCTCCAACCACTTTCATGAGGATGATGGAGGATATCCTACGACCATTCACCAATACTTTTGTAGTGGTGCATCTGGATGACATTCTAATTTTTAGCAAGACTTGGGCCGGACACTTGCAGCATATTCAGTAGGTTCTACACACCCTATGACAACACAAGCTATACGCCAACTTGGAAAAATTCTCCTTCGACATGGACAAGGTCCATTACCTGAGCTACATCATTGATCAGCATGGCGTACATGTGGATCTAGCCAAGATCCAAGTCATTTGTGACTGGCCAGCCCCAAAAACAATCACTGAGCTTTGGAGCTTCTTGGGCCTTGCCAATTTCTACCGCAGGTTCGTGTTAGGATTCTCCCATATGGCATGGGCCCTCAGCCAAGTAAACAGGGGTGGTGGTAAGGAAAAATTTTTGTGGGGCCGGTCCCAACAACAAGCGTTCGATGATTTGAAGCAACGCTTGTGCTCAGCCCCAATACTCTCACTACCATACCTGCAACATCCCTTTGATATCGAGACATATGATTCAGACTATGCTATGGGCACCATTCTCACCCAGCACGGCCACCCCGTGGCCTATCATAGTGAGACACTGTCAAATACTGTTCGTAAGTACCCTAATTATGACAAAGAAATTTACTCCATTGTTAAAGCCTACTGCCAGTGGAGACATTACATTCTTGGGAAGGAGACAATCATCCACACTGATCATAAGCCACTACAGTTCATGAAGACATAGGGAAAGTTGCAGAATGACCACCATCAAAAGTGGTCCACATACTTGCAACAATTCCACCTCAACATCAAGTATAAAACATGAAGCACCAATCGTGTCGCTAATTGCCTCAGCAGAGCGCCAATCACGGAACTCACCATGATGCTAGACTCTTGCAGCCATGAGACATTTGGATGGCTTCAACTCTACGAGACAGACCCTGACTTTGCCACCACCTACCAAATGTTGGGTGCAAACACAGTTGTTGATAATTTCCATCTTCAGGATGGGTTGTTGTGTCGTTTAGGCCATATCTGTGTTCTATCAAGTGAGAGAGCGAAGATAATATGGGAATCCCACTGTAGTTGGGTTGCAGGACACTTCAGCATAAAAAAGACAGTGGCGATGCTACAAAAAAAATTCTACTGGCCGAAACTTTGATAGGAGGTCAGCAAATATATTAGGTCCTACACTGCCTATGCTATTTCCAAACTGACTACTAAGAAATAGGGCCTGTACACCCCTCTTCCTACTCCTGACAGACCATGGGAATCCATCTCAATGGAATACATGTCAGGCCTCCCATCCACCAAGTGGGGAAATGACTGTGTTTTTGTGGTTGTTGATTGCTTTTCTAAGATGGTGATTCCGGTTGCCTGCAAAAATAGCTTCAAAGCAGAGGCCACTGCCAATATATTCTTTGAATGAGTCTGGGTACATTTTGGAATCCCACAAACCATTTTCTCATATCGGGATAGTCAATTTCTCAGCACATTTTGGTCAAGCCTCTGGTCACTGCTGGACACCAAGCTCACCAAATCCACAACCTTCCACCCCCAGACAAATGGCCAAACCAAGGTTGTAAATCAAATGATTGCACATATCCTTCGCATGTATAATTCAAAGCACCCTCGCACATGGGATGAGAGCCTTCCCTATGTCCAGCATAGCTACAACTGAGCCCTGCATAGCTCAAATGACCACAACCCCTTTCAGGTGGGGTTTGGATTCCAACCATTGGGTCCCATAGATGTTTCACTTCCCCTTGCGGTCACCTTGAACAACTCATATCCTACTCCAACTGAAGTTGACAAAGCCACCCGATTCATTGAGCGATTGTAGCACATCTGCCAACAGGTTCGAGATATCCTACAAAAGTCCAATGAAAAGTACAAACAACACCATGATCAACATCGGGTGCCACAAAATTTTCAGGTGGGCGAGAAAGTTTGGTTGCACTTGCAGAAAGAACGCCTTACAGGACCCCATCAGAAGCTTCACCCAATCCGTTATGGGTTGTACACTATCACCAAGGATGTGGGGGATAATTCTTTTGAGCTCAACATTCCTCCTTTCCTTGGCCTGCACCCAGTGTTCAACGTGGATCTCCTTCGCCCTTATTTCCCACCATTATTGGACACATCAGAAGTAGCAGAACAACTGACACCAATAGATCTCAACCCTGACTAAATACAACAAGCATCCAATGATCAGATTGTGGACACACAGATCAAGAGAACTCGACAACAAAAGATCCAACTTTATCTAGTCGTCAAAGCAGGGCAACTCCTGCACTAAGGCAAGTGGCTCACCCAAGGCCAAATTCAGCAGAAATTTCCTCATCTGATGGGGGACCTCAATGAAATGGATACCACTTCTTCCTAATGAGGGAGGTATGATACATATGGATATCGGTGTCCACCCACCTTTTCCAATTGGCTCAAAATAGTTTTCTGACAATTTTGGCAATTTACTATTTTTAGCAGTTTTAACTTTCGTGGCCATTTTGAGGGCCTCAATGAAGGTTTTTCGGGATCGAGCTTCTCAAACATAGCCAAAGGAATTTTTTATACCCCAAAATGAATCTCCTTGATGATACCTTTCCAACAGGCTATCACACACCTAAAACGAAGATCATATGCAAAAGTTACGACCTTGAGAAGTTGATGTACTAACTTACCCAAACGAGGCCCACATGACTTTTGGCGCTTCATACCCTAGGGTTAGGTTTTTGGATGTCTAGGGTTTTTGGAATTCTTGTTTATTGTAAAAATATCTTTAGAGCCTCATTGTAATATTCTTCTTGCGAATGCATGTAGCCGTCACATCTCTTCTAAGAGATAAGCCGCCACCATTCCAAAAAGCTTGTTTCCACTGCATTTTACAGTTTCAACTTATTTTGTTATTGAATAGAAAACCAGTTTGACTGTATCTTTGTTATTTTGTGTTAAGAACATATTAATAATCTGTATTCATTTCGTTCTTCTCATAAAATCTGGATCAACATGACAGACATATTAAGAAGAATACTTTTAAGGGGGGAGACTTAGTCATGCTCTATGACATTAAATTTGTTCAACATCCTCGTAAGTTTAGAATTCATTATATATGGCCATATGTATTAAATACTATCACATATGGGGGATCTTTGCAACTATAAGACTTGGGAGGTACATAATTGAAATGAATGATCAACGATAGTCGACTTAAATTGTATAGAGACATTCAACCTACTAACCTTTAAAAGTTACAATGCAGTGAAATAAAGGCATGTATATAGTGTACTATAGAAGAGGTTAGGACATGAAAATGATAAAAAGAAATAAAAAGGAGAAAAAGAGGAAAAAATAAATACAAAAGTAGAAAAGAAAGAAAATACAAAAATGCTGGGAAATATCGTACACAAAGATAGTGGAATCAGCGTGACAAAAAGAAAAAGTGATCATGCACAACATATGGTTGACAGAGAGAAAAACACCACGCACTAAGGAAAGGTCACAACAGAAATGCATGATGCATTGGAAAAGTGCAGTGCACCAGAAAAGGGGCCAATGATCAAAAAAGAAAAAAAACGGTTGTTAGGGAAAAAAGGCACAAATTGGGAAATTTATGGAATCGAATAAAGAATACTTGACAAGATTCAACGCATTAATAACAACCAAAGAAGATTTTCCGAGAAGATTTGGGGAAATTATGACGACCTCTATAAATTGGAAACGTGGGACAAACAAGACTTATTGTGCATTTGCAAACCCATGAAGCAAGAAGACGAGAGGCGAACCTCAATCTAGGAAGCAAGAATTACCCACAATGGAACCTCCAAAGGTTGGTGCACTAAGCCAAACAACATGAAAAACACATAGTAGTCTCTGGTCACCGCAAGAAACCATAGAGGCGGAACTGGAAACTACACAAAGGGAAGGAATCATCGATGTTGACGTAATTCCCTCGCTGTAGGTTAAACAAGTGAGTGCTACACTGGTATAGGAAGAAGAACAAGCCCCGACGATAGTCGGGATGGATATTGACTCACACGACAATGCACATGGTCATGAAATAGTCGCCATAGGCAACCCACAACAACTTGTGAGGGCCAAAGTAGCCCATAGAACAAATGGGGGCGATAGTGAGCGAACATATTTCGACGAGCCGAGAATACAACTTGTTCTAGGCTCTGTGTAGTAGGAGGAAGGATAGATTGAAGAATGCACAGGGAAACTAGAGTCAGGTGGGGAAGAGAGAGAGCCATAGGTTGGGACCTCTACCGCACTGGTAAGAAGAAAGGGAAAACAACCTGTCGTGTGGTCCCCACGCAAGTAGACCGACACCTCAATTGTTCTACCACGAATTCTATAGGGGTTGCAGGCCATGAAAAATATACTGGGGTGCGTCGAAAGGCTAAGATACTCAGATCATGATGTGGCCAACACCAACAAATTCCTAGAATTTTCATAGCAAGTATACATGGAGAGCCTAGGCACATGGCCATTTGGATGCCTAATTATGCAGCCAAAGTAATGGGCATCCGACCTAGAAAATACAGGGATCTTAAACTTGGTGGAGATTCCCCACTTCGAAAAGGGGAAAGAGGTGAATAACTGTGTCAAGCAGTTGATGGCAGTCCTCCACGGAGGATTCTTATGGGTAGAAGAACCCATATCCATTGATGTAGAACTCATCACCTTCATCACAGGCCTACCATCAAATGGAAAGAGTCCTGCGAAGTACCTAGACAACAAGAAGAAAGAAAAGGCTCTCGCTGAAGAGATGAAGAAGACATATGGGACAGATAGAGGCTCACATAAAATTATCATTAAGAGAATCAGTGACACGACCACGAGGATGGCCAAAAAAATAATGGCATGAAAATTGATATGCAAATTTCGCAAGGAGGAGCTCCCTATAGGGGTTGTCACAGTTGTAGCTTAGTGCACAAATGACACCATGCTCAGTTGGGCCCCATATCTACTGAACCTATTCCTTGACGGCTACAAGGATGCGCATGACTTGGGAATAGAGTTCCACTACTCATGGTTTTTTATTCTGGTAGATATAATCAGATGGAAGGAGCCTCCCTACTCCTATTTTTGTGATAGAGTAGGTCGTTGTTGTGCAATGCGTTACACGTCAATGGGAAGAACTTCGGACCCCAAGCGAAGAAGTGGAAATGCCATCACATTTGTGTGGTATCTCAGTGACATCCAGGAAAGCATATACAACACTTGAGGATAAATCTGGAAGTGGTCACGTAGTATCAAGGAATAGCCAACTTTAGGGATACACGCCACAACATGTGGATCCAAGTGCTTAGGGATCCAGCGAAAGAATGGATGTAACTTCAATTCTTCATCAATGTAGAGGAAGTTGAGATGGCAATGCGAGACTAGAAGATCCTTGTCATCACCAAGGACATGCCAAAGGGAAAGGAAATGGAAGCAGGGTTGTCCAAGACACATACAGGAGACAACATTTCCCCCAAAAATACAACATGGCAGGGGAATCCTAGTCAAAATTTAGCGCAACAGAAGAAGGGTAGTGCTCCAAAGAAGGATGAACATTTAGGAAAGAAGGACACTTCCCCAGAGGAGGAAGAACAAGGAATGGGGGACACAACGACACATGAAACCTCTTTGACAACGAATCCACAAGAAACAGGGCCACCCAAGCGGCCAATTATACATATAGGGGGGCCACTCAAGAAGGCCAATGCCCATAATAAAATACCAGAGTATACAATCACCGAGGATGATGTTGATCTTGTTGCAGAGAAAGTACATGATCACACAATCAAGGAATTTGAAGAGGTCAGAAACCGAATTAGAGGAAGGATACAGAATGAGTTGTCCAATATCAGTCAGGTCTTAGAGAAAATACAAGCAACACAAAGGCACGAAAGGGGAACAAAACCAATCCCCCCAGTGATAGAAGTAGAGGAAAGGACAATGTCGAACAATGGATACACCATCCAGACCATATCCCAAGCAAGTACAAGATTCCCAATAATATTAAAGATGTTGCTGATGGACAAGGCCATAGCCTAAAAACCACTCAAAGATCTGGCGCAGGTACAGTTGGTACTAGCTCAAATACTAACAAAGGCATTGTACATACTACAAGTCAGTGTGACACAGGAAGTGTAATCATGAGAAAAAATAGATGTGGTGAAATTGTAGATAACTAGAGATGGAAATGATTCCCTAGAATTGGTGGTTGAGCAGGTAAAGCCCGAGACAAAAGAGGAAAAGCAGTGCATATATAAGTTAGAGCAGAAGCTGAAGGAAGTTTTTACAAGGGTTCCAGAAAACACACATGCAACCATGAGCAATGTGGAAGAATAGATCCAAATCATTGCATAGATGCTCGAGAACTACAAGAAGGAGATCTAGGAGCTTAAAGAATAAATAATCCCGACTACTTCTCCTGAATTCATAGATCAAAGGGAACAACGTGCATCCCTGCAAGTGGAAATGATGCATAAAGAAGTTGAAAAGGTCACACAATTGTTCGACAGGACCGCGCAGTTATGGATAACACTGGAAGAAGATGATAGGGTCCAATAGCTAGACCAACAAGAGGAATTGATCAACACTACAATCTAGGAGTTGAAGCAGAGGAAAAAGTCCATGAGCATCATAGAGCAAGTAAAGAGTGTGCAGGAGATGAATACCCTGCAGGCAGAACTAAAGACTGCATAGAATAAAAAACATACAAGTCTAGCCCAGTTAGAACCTATCTAAGAGAAAGCAGTGGAAACAATTGTGAACCTGGAGAAGTAAAATACAAGAATGGCTTAGGATCATGCTAAGAGTGCATAATATCTCAAGGATAATATCACAACACAAAGGGTAGAAGATCTCACAGAGAAAGTTGTGCAAGGATGAGTAAAAGGGGAAGAGCTAGAAGGGAAATCCCACATCTTGGTAGAGGTTGTTAAGGGAGCATGCACCACCTGAGTGGCTTGGGATGAGCCACATGTCAGTGTTGGGGGCCTATTGGGCATAGGCCTATTTTGATAAGGAAGTCTATTTTGAGCGCAAGCCTAATTTTGGAAAAGAACAAGTGGTAGGAAAAGTAGCATGCAAGACGAAAATAAGCATGCAAGAGGAAAAGTAGCATGCAAGAGGAGAAGCATGCAAGGTGAGAAGGTAGGAATACCTAACCAAAATAGGTTTATGGATTTTGATAAAGATTGTAATGGCTATAAGACTATAAAATAGTATAAATAAGAACCTATGAGGTCTAGGTTAGGGGTTCAACAGTTATAAGATCATTGTTAAAGAAGTTTTGTGAGTTGATGATGATTATTATGATTGTAATAAGGTAGTAGAAGAGTCAAGTAAGCTATATTTTGAGGGTTAGGTCACATGTTGAGGAGCCTGGTGTGATCTAGTCCACCTCACAGAGGTTCTTGAACCTCCTCATGATTGTAGGATGGAAGATGTAATACATGCAGCGCTAGATTTTGCAACAAACTAAATAAAAGAGCAGAGAAGACAAATCTTTGTGGAAGTAGCCTAGGAGGGGGTGAAACATGGTAAAACCCAGGTTATATGTGATTTTTATTGAATGCTTACATCATGTTAATGGTTATCTTATGAATGAATGATTAATGAGATGTAATAGAATGCATACATGAGACTAAAGATGAATGAATCCTATAAATACTTGAATGAATAACCAGATTAATGCATGAAGGTGATAGAATACACTCCAAAATCCCCACTCATTTCTAGACTACAATCACTTGAGCATTACATTCACCCATAAATCTATCTCAGGTGAGACAACGTAGTCCACTCTATGCGTTGTGTTACCTTCTGGTTTACCAGGAGGGTCGATAGTTTTAGAGAGTTTTGTTGGAAACCTGTTGAGATCCGAACCTGGGTCAGCCCTAGAAGTAGAAGAGTAAGATATAAACCAACAATATTTAAGCAAGTGAGGGACTATATGGTTTGAACTTTATTTTTAGACGTAAATTATTGAGACCCCTGTAGTGGATCAAATTAAAGGAAATAAACTGTGATTTTTTTTTACCATAGGAACAACTTTATGTATGCATGTCTATACTTCTAGTTTTTTTGGGTCTCCTGAAAAAAGGGTTGGTTAAGATCAAGAGAGGTAGTGCAAGGGTGCACAAAGCCTATGTAAGTTGCGTAGAGGTTAAGAACTCTCTAAGTTCTAAATTTCAGGAGAAGCACAAAAAGTGTGCCCACACTTCATTCAAAGTATTTACAAGCTCATAAGGTGTAACACTCATTGAAAGTAGGCCAAGGCCATGGCCTATGAAAACCATGGTTTAAATACCTTGTTGAAGGGAAGTGGAGCCACTAAGTACAAAATTAAACTAAACAACCAATCTCTTGAATGTCGAAGTCACGAAGCAATGAGGACTGTCGATTCCAGGACAGTTCAGGATCTCTCTTTTGACCATTGGGTCTGGACTGTGGTCAGTCCAGCACTGACCAATTCGGGAGTAAAAAGGAAACTAAACAACAAAACCCCCAAATTTTGAAGTCACGAAGCTACAAGGACCGTAGATTCGAGGACACTTCAAGATCTCTCTCTTTTGACCATTGGATCTAGACATGGTCAGTCCAACATTGACCACTTTGGGAGTAAAAAGGAAACTAAACAACCAATCTCCCAAATGTCGAAGTCACGAAGTGATGAGGACCGTCAATTTGAGGACACTTCGGGATCTCTCTTTTGACCTTTGGATCTAGACATGGTCAGTTCGACGCTGACCACTTTTGGATTAAAAAGGAAACTAAAAAACAAAACCCTCGATCATCGAAGTCACAAAGAGACGAAGGTTGTATATATAAGAACCCAGGTGGACCTATCTCGACCATTGGATAGAAAATATTGGAAGGTAGGAGAAGCAAGATGTTCCCGAGGACTTCAGAGCTCTAGGAAATTCTGCTGGTAGGAGAAGCAAGATGTTCCTGGGGATTGTCAGCCTGGAGTGACATGGCATGATGATGTTACCTAGGGTGACATGGACCCATATTATGTGTGCTACGTTTCATCCCGATTCATTCTTTTCATAGACCTTATGTGCTAAATGGAACTTGACACATGTCACCCATCGATTGGGACACATGCCATCTAACCTAGCCTAGGGAAGGAGGATCTAGTGAGGTGCGTAGATCTCCTGTCCTCTGTGGGGTAGGGTTTTAGTGGCTCCATGCATGTAACTAATTGAAGAATATAATAAAGAATATGAAGAGTTGATGGACGTAGCCCCAGGGTGGGGGCCAATCACGTACATGTTGTGTTGCTATGCTTTGTGCAATGTGTTGATGTGTTTACTTGCTTAGTTCTTTAATATAGATGAATGATAGATAGATCTATTGATGCTATGTGCCTAATGATATGGATGAATACTAGATCTGACATATGTGAATGTGCCTAGTGCTTGAATCTGCTAGGTCTGATCTGTATCTTTATGCTAAGTGCTACTAGATGCTAGATCCGATTGAATACTGCGATGCTCTGTAATTAGGGTTTTATTTGCGAAGTAGATACTAGTTAAATATTGATGAACTATACTGCTAAGTGTTGTGTTAAGTTGTTACAGTCATAGATCTGTGTCCCAGCTAAGGTTGTAGACACTGGAGTCCTGCAACCACCCCTGCCTCTACCTCCAGTGAGACTTCATCTGCTTCGCAGGTGTTGTCGAAAGGGTTGGTAGTTAGGGTTTTGTTGGTGCATTGTTGTAGAGTTGAACCATGGTTCTTCCCTTGTGCCAACAAATGGTTCCATTGCTGAGACTTAAACTGTGATTGCTGGGAACTGAGGAAAAATAAGCTTTGTACGAAGATCGGACCTGAAACTATGATTGTTGGGAACTGAGGAAAAAGGATATTTGTGCGAAGATATGAATTGAAAAAGAGAAAATCTGCGTGCATAGAATTGTTTCCCTAGTACGCAATACTACTTGATCTATGGAGATCTGTGCCAAGAGGAAGGGTCAGATTTGAAGAAAAGAGGTCAGATCTGAAAGCTTTGTGCTCCGAGAAAGGTAAGAGTGAGAATTTTTTCTTAAAGAGGTAAGATTTGTAAGCTTTGTGCTTTGTTAAAAGTAAGATAAGTGGAAATGTTTGTTTCTAGAGTATGGATATAGGTATGGTTGATAGATTTTGTCCTAGCTTGAAAACTAGGGCACTGATAGAGGAATGAAGATTTGATATAAGTAGATCTAATAAGAATAGTGGAATATATGTTATACCTATGCATAGAGAGAATGTTTGGACTAACAAATGGATGCAGGACCCTAGAAAGAATTTTTTGCAGGTTAGCTACTATGATCCTAGAGCACAATACATGAAAGGTTGGGGATTATTTAAAAGAAAGAGAGAATTAACCCTTTGTTACAGTTGCAGAAAATCGAGACATCTTGCTAAGGAATTCCCTGGTAGAAGATCTAGTTGTCTTTGTTGTAAAGCTATGGACCATGAAGTATTGGATTTCCCTAGAATGATTGCTAATCTTGAAACAATAGATAAAAAACAAGAAAACCCTAAGGCGGATCTAGAAACTAAGATTATGGTAGAACCCCAGAAAGAATAAGAGAAAGTATTGCTACAGATGAAAGAAATCATGAATGACCACCGACATGTCAACTTATCAGAGATCTTCAAAGAAAAGGAATGAATAGAAGTAAGAATAGGAGAATTCGACATTGACTGTGTTCTGGATGAAGGAACACATGTGAATATTATGACAGAAAGAACTTGGGAAGCTATAGGAAAACCTGCTATGATTCCTTCATTGGGAGGAATAGGATTATTCATAGGAAAACTAATAAACCTATGTGGAAAGCTCACCTGGATATCTATGAATGCCAATGGAACGTTGACAAAGGAAGATTTTGAGATTGTTAAATTTACTGAGAACAACGCCCCATTTGCTATGTTACTAGGAAAACCTTGGATTGAAAGAGAACAGGCCAGAAGGAAGGAAGAAGAAGTCTTAGAGAAGAAGAAGAAATAATTAAAAGATTTCATGAATAGAAGGATCGCACAATTGATTGAAGAACAGGAGAACAGATTGAAGGTAGTTAAAATCAGAGACTTTGATTTCGAAGTTGCAAGAACACAAGAAGACTCGCAGAAGACTGAAGTACCTACCTTAGATAAACAAGGAGTATTACCCTTGAATCTTAGGAAAGAATATCAACAACGCAAATTCATTATGCCAAAGGAAGATAAGAATCAAAATGGAAAAAGGAATACCAAGAAGAAGATCACTTGAAAGAAGGATAGAAAACTAAGTAAGAAGAGAGCTAAGATCGAAAAATTACAGAAGGTTCCAGAGGGAACGTCGTAGAAGGAAAACTTGAAAAACTGGAACTTCGTCGGGATATCAGAACACTATCACATGGCACTTCACCATTGCGAAGAAATATAGCCATTGGGAACAATATAACCATTATACCGACACCCCGAACGGGTAGAAAAGAATTCATGGTCAGACAACTCACCATTAGACCGTTGGGATCGCGCCGTAACGGACAAAACTAAGTTAATGGAGGCTTCTCACCCGTTGGAGAGATCCATTGCCTCATTATCTATTTATTCCGTCAAGCCTTGCACAGAGAACACTTTTTCTAACCGTGATTATCTAAGCTCGCATATTAGTTGATTTCAGACAGTGATCATCGCGCTATTTCCCTCCATCCTGTTGCATTGACTAGTTACTCTTCTAACCCGATATATACAACCATGAGCATGTATGTCCAAAGAAATTAGCGTAGTCGAAGAGTATGTGAAGGAGTTACTCATCGACCTCATGATTGAGAGATTAATATCTGTGCGTGTACAAGAGTCATCGACGAGAGGAGTGCAAGCCTCTCCGTTGACTGCTCGCGGATCCGAGCCATCTCGACCAACAAAAGAGAAAAGAACCAAGCACATAGATGACCTAGAAAATGGGAAGCTCATTCCGACCATATTTCCTAACTACATCCCACCTCTGGCTAGTGAAGTGAGTCTTGATAGTGTGCCAAGAGATTTCGAGTACACCAGGGTTACTGCGTACCTCATGAAGGGGATACGCGCAGTTTGAGCACAACAGGACAAGATCGCAGTGTTGAAGTTCAGAGAATTCAACTTAGGATATAGCAAGAACCATAATATGCTCGCCCCATATAAATACCTAACCAGGATGAAGGGGAAGAACTCAAAGATAATCCCCCAACCGTGGACTCTGAACCTCGTGCAGTCCACCCTGCTGAATGTAATGAAAATCCCACACTTCGGAAGGCACCAGGAAGTTAACGCCTGTGTTAAGCTACTACTTTCATGTTACCATGGAGGCTACTTATGGCTATATTGTCGTATCATAGTCGATCCTACGCTGATCCATAGGATCACCAGATTAAGTATGCAAGGACCCGACCCGCAGGAGTTCTATCCAAGAAAAGCCATAGATCACTCACTAGCATAGAAGATAAAGGATACATACGGTGATGTTGAGAAGGGGACGTGAGGCTACAAGGTAGATTCCATCCAGAATGGAACAGTGCACCTAGCATGCAAATTAATTGCAGGAAAGCTAGTAAGGAAGAACCGAACCACGCAGGTCACAGGCTTTGTCGTTGACCTTGCAGGGAAGTGCGTGGAAGGCATACAGATGAACTGGGTGAAGTACCTAGTTAATCGGTTGGAACTAGACTACCGTGAAGCATGGGATCAGGGATACGAGTTTCAATTTAGCTGGCTCTTGATCCTCATCATGTTTTTTCCTTGGGAAATGTTGGAAGGTGCGACCTTCCCAGACATCAAGACATTCGAGTCACTTGCTGCGAAGTTCACCACGCTCTGGTACTCGAGCGATATGAGCAAATAGTGGCATTCGAACACTATTTTTCACACATATTATATCTAGTTAAAGAGAGCAATCGAAGATGAACCTTGCATGAGTTTGAACACCCTATAGAGGTTCCAAAGCCTGATGAAGTTCTGCACAGATCGACACTTCATCTACATTACAACGCAAGCCGATGAACATAAGGAGCAACTTCAGTCATACTACAAGCTCACGGAAGAGGACCTTGAGGAGATCACTAAGGACTGGTCGATAGAACTCCTTATTCCCACATACCCTGTAGAGATGTCTGACCCTAATATCCTAGAGACCATGCACAAAGAACATGATACACCCGGAACTAGCAGAAGGAAGAAGACCGAAGAGGTCTAAGACTTAAGCAACGCCTCAGAAAAGGCTACCTCACCTAGCCGAGGGGGTGATGATGAAGTGGAATAAATAAATGGAAAGGAAGATGAGAAAAATAAAGGAGAAGTAACACTGCCTAGAGATGAGGCTGATCCCCTGAAGAAAAGGAAGGTTTCTCCCCCGAAACCCTCTTCTTGGAAGAAATCAAGAGCCACCTTGACCAAGATGCAGACTGTACTCACTACCGATGATTTTGACTTCATCATAGCACCTCTAAGCGACGCTTCGTAGGAAATCATGGAGAAACAAGAAGCCAAGCAGGAGGAAATGTATGACAAAATTAAGTTTCAACTCTAAGGGTTACAATAGGCCCTTCAGTCAAGTCGCGCAGTCTCCACTGCGCCCCTGCCAGCGGGAGAATGAGAGTTGGGAGATTAGCCAACCCAACTCAGTCAAGTAGCAGATGCAACTGAAGCTCACCTTCGACGAGCACAAGAAGAAACAAAACAAGTGACCCAGGCCTTGAAGCAAGTGCAAGGAATACTCGTAGAAAAATTCTGAGTTGTGGAGCAGGAGAAGGTTTCTCTCTAGGAAAAGTTTGAAGAGGAGAAAACACATATACAAAAAGAAAAAGAACAGTTGCTCGTAGAGAAACTCAAAGTGAAGAAGTAGTCAACAAAGCACTTTGTTATGTGACAGGATTAGAACCACAGGTAGAAGACCGAGTCATGCATCAAATAGAGTATCTTGCGGAAGCTATCCAACAGCTACAACAAAGAATAATAGATTTAGAGCTCCGCACAATGCTTGACACTCCGCAGGATGTAAGGGATCAAAGAGAAGCAATTACCCAGAGTGCAGTTGAAAGAATAAAGGCCCTTGCCATGGAATGCAAGCAACTAAGTGATCGCAGTTCCCAGACTTATGAGCAAATCACTGAGAATCCATAACTAAAGGCACTGGAGTCACAACTCCAAGAGGCGAAGCAACAAGCAGAAACAATACAGGCGCAGTTGAAGCCCCTATCAGCTATTGAAAGAATGAAGCGATCCCAAGAGTATGTTGGGTATGTGTTATATTCTTTTCACGAGTAGTAGTGTTTGAGCACCTGTGCCGGGTGCGCAGGGGGGCGGAGCCCCCCGCGCGGGGGTTCGGGGGTAGCTCCCCCGATTTTTTTTTTTTTGGGCCGACATATTTTCGCCGGTTTCGGGCCGACATATTATCGCCGGGCCGACATATTTCGGGGACGACATATTTCCGGGACCACATGATATTAGGTGGTTTTTGGCACATGGTTTTTGCCGATGGTTTTCTATTTCTGGTTAAGGAATTAGGGTTTTGGACTAATCCAGGTCATTGGGTTAGGGTTTTGGATGCTGCTGGCTCCTATATGTATATTGTATTGTAAACAATGTAACACAATGTGTATCAATATAATATATGTTGGTTTTCCTGGTTTGGGTTTCCAGGTGAAAAATCTCTGTGTAATGTTTCTATTTGCCATTGTATCTTTTCTGTTCTTTTCTGAATATCAGTTTGCAGTAGATATTGTACAAGGTTATAATTTACATGTGGTATCAGAGCTTTATTGGCTTTAGGGGGACGCCTTTGTCATCAAGGGTTTAGCTTGGGACTGTGATAATCCTTGTTACAGTGGGAGATCTGCGGTATTGTTTTTCAGGTGGAAAGAAATGGCAAGCAATTTGAAGATGGAGATCGAGAAGTTTAATGGGAAAAGCTTTGAGCTGTGGAAGCTCAAGATGGAAGATCTTTTGGTGGAGAGAGATTAGTGGATCACGGTAGATCCAGGTACGACACCTACAAGAACTTCTGCAGATGACTGGAAAAAGATGGATCGGAAGGCAAAGAGCACAATTCGACTGTGTCTCTCCGATTCAGTATTACTGAATGTGTCATAGGAAGCTACAGCCAAAGATTTATGGGAAAAGTTGTGGAAGTTGTATCAGTCTAAGTCCCTGGTAAATAAACTATTCCTGAGAAATAAGCTGTATAACTTGAGGATGAGAGATGGAGACTCGGTGGCAGAGCATTTGAATGCCTTCAATACTGTGGTAAGTCATTTAGTATCTGTTGATATTAAAATTTCAGATGAAGATAAATGTATCAGTTTGTTGTGTTCTTTACCAGACTCGTGGGATAGTCTGGTTGTGGCCATAGGTAGTAATACAACTTCTTTGAA
>ML806066.1:175861-196500 GCA_009831015.1 Picea engelmannii
ATCAATATAATATATGTTGGTTTTCCCGGTTTGGGTTTCCAGGTGAAAAATCTCTGTGTAATGTTTGTATTTGCCATTGTATCTTTTCTGTTCTTTTCTGAATATCAGTTTGTAGTAGATATTGTACAAGGTTAGAATTTACAGAGTAGTGCACAACCCAACAACAGATCCACACCATTCAGAGAAAAGTTATGGAAGTGACTCAGAGGCTCCAACTTGTACAGGATGAGGCTTGCCAATTGTTCGCAGAGATTGAAGGACGAGGAGAAGAACTGGAGCAAGTCATCACTGCATTTGAATATCACTTAGAGGGACCCGTCAACGATGCAGTCATCCAAGAGTTTGCTAAACAGGAGGCCGCAGCACAACAACAAGTTGAAGTAGCTCGAGCCAAGCTTGAGGATTTCGAAGAAGAACTACCAAGACCAGAGTGACTCGGGATGATTCATAGGTGAGTGTTGGGGGTATGTTGGCCCTTGACCAAGTTTTGAGGATTCTTGGTCATGTTTGACCTATTTTTGGGACTTCGACAGGCTGTCGAAGGTGGAGCACAAGACGAAGCAGATATCGTGGGATCTCGTCCCCTTTTAGGGCCCTTTTTTGGATTTGGGATAACGTAATGGGAATGGGAATGTTGGACCATGGGTTTACCCATTCTAAGGCCTATTTTGTAATATATATAGAAGACTAGGCGATGTAATGAAGAGTCAATTCTAAGTGGTGCTAAGTGCTAGAGTTCGATCTATGTGATTGAAAGTGATAAGTGTTGAGTGGATATCACTTTTTTTCATACTGTATGAGGCTTGAAGAGCTAAGTGCAAGCGAGTGTAAGAGATTGAGAAGAGGCTTAGTGCTGTAACCTAGCCTGGGGAAGGAGGATGTAGTGAGGTGCACAGATCTCCTATCCTCTGCGGGGTAGGTTTTTTGTGGCTTCATGCATGTAACTGATTGAAGAAGCTAATAAAGAAGATGAAGAGTTAGTGGACATAGCCCCAGGGTGGGGGTGAACCATGTACATGTTCTGTTTCTATGCTTTGTGCGATGTGTTGATGTGTTTATGTGTTTACTTGCTTAGTGCTTTAATATAGATGAATGATAGATAGATCTATTGATGCTATCTGCCTAATGATATGGATGAATGCTAGATATGACCTATGTGAATGTTCCTAGTGCTTGAATCTACTAGGTCTGATCCATATCTTTATGCTAAGTGCTGCTAGATGCTAGATCCAGTTGAATACTGTGATGCTCTGTAATTAGGGTTTTATCTACGAAGTAGATACTGGTTAAATATTGATGAACTATACTTCTAAGTGTTGTGTTAAGTTGTTACAGTCATAGATCTGTGTCCCAGCTAAGGTTGTAGACATTGGAGTCCTGTAACCACCCCTACCTCTACCTCGGGGGAGACTTCATCTACTTCACAGGTGTTGCCGAAAGGGCCGGTAGTTAGGGTTTTGTTGTTGCATTTGACAAAACCTTGGGTCTGCCCCTGTGCCAACATCCTCCTTGGAATCTGGATGAGGATTATTATTTTCATCAAGGAGAAATTTGGGTCATTTTGACATAATGAACCCTCTCCATAGTTTCCTCACTCTTTATTCTCTAGTGATATCATGGCTAGTACTTCAAGGATTCACCCCCCGACAGTCAGTTATTGGAAATATAAAAAATAATACATTTACGTTGTTCCCCTACCATAGCATGGTGATCATAATTAATGATTAATTACAAGCTAGGGGAAACAGGGGTGTTACAATACCCTCCCCCTTAAAAAGGAACATCGTCCTCGATGTTCTTTCTCAGTAACACCTGTCATGCCTTTGTCCTTCAGTTGCTTCAGAAATCTTTATCCTCTTTCTTGATCAGGTCATTTTCAGACTCTTGGTCTTCATCACCTACCTTCAATAATCTTGGAAAACAAGCATATTAATCACAATTTCATGCGAAAACATTTTATTGTTGTGCAAAATTCAAGAGGAAAATTTTCATAATCTAGCATAATACTTATATGTGTAGTCTGTGGATTTGCATCCACATGATTGTCTTTTTATCTGGGCTCATTTTATTCCCTGGACATACCCATTGTGTGCATGATCCCAATCAATAGTGTATGAGAATTATCAAAGTCCCTTACTCCTTGTTGTCACTCACCCTCCAGGACCAGGCTCAGGCATCCCCTTCTCTTCTATATAGTCCCTCGGATGATCCATCTTGCCTTGCACAATATTTCTCTCATAGGAAGAGTTCTAAATACTTTATTGAGCCTTACAGTCGAGGCGTCCCTCCAACTTGTGTTGCCACAACACAACATATTCTAGGTGAGCATGGCTTACCACAGGGTTCTCATGTCCCAATCAGTAGCCTTTTTCATGCTTTCCATCTTGACATCCTTCACCTGTCCTCCCAAGACAAATCTTTTTCATCTCACCTGTGTCATAGGTATACAGAAAATATGAGATATTATCCTTAATTTCAAATTTAGAATTTTCTTGCAAATTTGTCACCCACAGATTTCCAAATTCCATATTTATTCTCAAATATGTTCTGAATAGGAACCATATTCACATGTATGGGCCTTTTCTTCCAATAGAAGCCTATATCAATAGGCAATTGGTCTTCCTTATGGGCTTACAACTTTGCCATATCCAAGACCCTTTTCTTCCTCCAATTTCAACATTCCTCAGCCAAACAAATTGTTAGTTTTCCTGCACATCATATTTTTAATCACTATGCTTACTAATAGTCAAAATCATTTTCATCTATTCAAGAGCACAAAGTAAAAGGAAATTTCATTATTTACGTATGCATCCTTTCAACATACTATTTTTTTGTAAATGAAATTCAAATATCAAATGACTTTAATCAATGTGCCAATCTCCATGGCCACATCCATACCCAATGTACCCTTATATTGGTTTTAAGTTTTCCACACTCATGGAAAGCACCTTGTCATGGTGTTTTGGAGCTCATATAACCAACTTTATTGCAACAGGACTTTGCTTCCTGGTACAGGATGATCACGATCCCAAATCGGTACATATGAAACTAAAATTTTCCCTTAATGCACCCAAGCATTCTTCTTTCAGTAGTAACCAGGGTGCCAACACTCATGGACACCCAAATTTTCCTTTCTTTATCAACTACAAAACTCAAGTGGAGTAGTGGAAGGTCATCCTTCCTCGATGGAAATATTTTTCCTTCCCTCTCATACAAACATGCATTTCCTTAGTGAATTCCATGAAATGTGCTAACTATGAGCACCTTTACTCCCAATCTCCCTAGATTGGTTATCATACCCATGGTACTCTTTACTCCTACATTTTATTGCAAGTATTATAACTCATCTTTGGCTGGATTAGACTTCCTCTCTCTATTATTCGAGTTCTTTTTCATGAATCATACCCTACTTGGGTATCAATGGAATAAAACAACCACTAAAACTTTATTTGCATATATTTAAGACAATGAAATCTTTTCAGAAGGGTTTCCTACCAAATTCCTTCATAACTTATGCCACATAGGTATGATAATTTTTATACTTGCTCTAGCTGCTAGCACCCTCTATGATATTACCCCATAAATGGTGCTTTATGGGGACTTTTAAAGTCCCTTCAACGATATTTTAATGAAAACATTCCCATAGTTGTCCTTTTCTTGAGGTTGTCCATCATTGGAAAGTATCTTTCTCAATAGCTCCAATTTCTTTCTACACATGACATACATCAAAAATATATTAGCCATCATGTAGATAAAAATGCTTGTATCATAGCCTTCAAATCAATAAAACATTTTTTTTTCCAGATATGTCCTATCATATCTTTTTTCACTTCATCGCATTATCTTTAATGTTTCCATGAGTGAAACAAAAGCAATTCTCAATTGTTTCTACAGTCATACAATCATCATCACTACGATGTCAAAAAATTTACTTTTATTAGTAAATCAATCTCTCATACCAGATAAATACAATAACCAATAAGGAAGGGGTCAAGGAACTCTTCCCTCATCCAACTCCTTCTACGCATCCCTAGAATTTTAGTCAAACTGAGTTATTTTCCAAGGCCTAAAGGCCTTTACTTATCACAGCTTAAACAATCCCATTCATTTAAATATGCTTATTTATTCATTCTCCCTTTTTCCAGCTATACTTGCTCCCACGGCTGCTCTTTTAAGACCTACAACTCTGTAAGAAATTCAATTTTTTTAAAGTGAGAAAAGCATTCCCCCTTTTCCCTACTTTGCTTTTGCAATTTACTCCCTGTTGGGATGCTCCTTCTCTTTTTCTTAAGCAGCCTTGTTTACGATCACCCTAACCTTTTGGATACATCATCATGCTTTAATAGAAAATGTTTTGTTCATAATGAATCATGATCCTGTGCATTTTTCACATTACCATTCAGTTATCATAATGGTCAACATTCATTTGTTAGTCTTCCATTCATGCAAGATGTTTTAAAATGTAGTCCAATATATATATATATATATATATATATATATATATATATATATATATGTTTTTATCCCACTGCTCAATTCTCAGTAGTCATTAAGGTTGTGACTATGTTCTCCTGACAGAGTCTTCACACAGTTCCTCCACATGGAACTCCTTCATCATGCAACTTCCTTATTGCATATCCTTCACTATATGTGATATCCTCAACCTTGAGTTAGCTTCATTTGTTTACCAAATATTCCACAAGGAATATAAACATGCATCTTTGTTATGCCTCTAGATTATTTATCCACACATATTCCTTGTTTTGTTAACTTACATCTATGATGCACTTAACCACATGCATAATCATAAGCCTATGTGTATCTACCATAGGTATATTTTGCATATCACATACATATTTTCATTAAAATCATTTAACTCATGATTGTTCACAATTGTTCTCATGTGGTCCTAAAAGGCATAATCATGATTCCTTTTATCATGACAACAGAGCATCCTTGCTCATTTACTCTTTCATAATATATGTGCATCACTTTCACATTTAATATCATTCATTCATATCTATTTGTCCTTAATATCAGTCTTTATATCAAGAAACCTCACAATGCATCAAATTTATGCACTCAAACATATACAGACATAGATAAACATCACATAGGAGTCACATTGCTTGCACCCTTACCATGTCCTTCATGGACATATAAAACTTCCATATCCTTCTCCCAAGGATATTACTGCTATTCTCATGACAAGTTCCATAGAGATACTCAACATTGAGCTTCCCTCTCGGTTGATAACTTGCAGTCATTCACATGATATCCACTTGGCAGTTTAACATTTATATTCATAACTATGTTTCCCTTTCTATATGATAATAGCTAGCAAGAAAAAACTCTTTCCTCAACTTCCATACAAAAATTTCCCAACTCATAAATACAATCTTGGAAATTATAACCATGCCCAAGGTAACGAAACATCCAATCTAGATTCCAACTGGTCTTGATCAACAAACCTTTTGATCAAGCAAATCCTTTTCTAGATTCCCCTCACTACGATTTAAGTATACCAAACCATATCTATATGGTTACCATCCACCACTAGATGTCAATATGATCCATTAGGCATCTAGAAGTGCCACAACACTTCCTTTACCACATTTAGGATCAACATTTGATTAACCATTTTACCTCATTTATAATAAATTTTAATGTCTAATAACATTTAGACTATTTCATTAAGCCAAAATACAATTTCGAATTATGTTACCTACTAAGTGTTTCAATACAGAACTCTAGAGTATCTTTAGATCATAATAAGTCTTGGGAAGAGAGTCCATCTCTCTCTTTTTAAATTTTTGTAGAGGTTCTAGTTGTTTCTGTCTACTCTCATTAAAAACAAAAGATAGGCTGCAAATGTAGATGGGCCTTAACCATTACACCTAGAACTCTTTATTTTGTTTAGCAGTAACCAGGGACGGAGGCCACTCTCCTTCTCCCACAAGAATTCAAGTAGATTAGTTTCCTATCCACCAAGCAAGGGAGGTGTTGACGATTAAAATTTTCAACTAAGTTTTGCCCGCAAAGTGTTACTAAAGCCTATTATTATAAAAACTAATAATACTAGTAGCTAGGACCCCCTTGAACTATTTAAGATCAGATCTGTTCATTTTTTTGATGTGCGACATGGCTTACATGGTTGATGAGATATTGTTGTTATTGGTTATGATTTGAGATTATGAAGTGTTGATTCCTGATGTTATTACAACCTATGTTATTCAGTAATATCATGGCTATTTGTTCTTATTGTACCTGCACAACAAGCATGTTAGTGAAATTACATGAATGAAAGTTTTGAGAAAGGCAAAAATACTACAACAAATGCAAAGAAAAGGGATCTAATTCTGCAATTTTACTATACTACATGCGAACAATTGGAAAGAAATGAGAAACAATTGCAAAGGGGAAGAATTTAAAGCTATCATATTCACTATACTACATGCATGAAAGGATTAAATGGTTATGGTAAATCATAACTAGCAATTTTATGGACATACAATTAATTGAGTTAAGTGTTTGATATACATATGGTATCTTTGGATAAATGGGATGTTGGTGCCTCATTTGACAAGGTAATGGACCTTATAGGTTATGCGATTTTGCTTGAGTTATATGATGTGAAATGGAATATGGTGGTCGTGCTACTGGCCTTTAATGTGGTGATGGTTTCAATACATGGTTTGATTATTGGTTAATGAGAAATTTGTTGGCATGTACTGTTGAATTAATGAATTGTGGGTGGAGGCGATGTGCATTTACTGCACGTCACCTTTACTCCTCCCGTTAGCAGCCACCCTAATCGGGCTATTGTTCGATCTTGCTGTTGTGGTTATGCTTTGATTTCTTAGCACAGAGGAACCGCTCAACCAACTCTCATTTTAAGGGGTTCAATCACAAGTATGTTCATTTTTTGGCCATTCATGACTCTGCTCTAGTTATGCAATGATTACTGGCTCATGTGTATTGGTTTGTGCTTTCCTAAGTGTTGCAACTATGTGAAATTGTGTTCTTGAATTGGATGGTTCTTCCTGCATGCAATTGAATTCGTAGAATTTATTGATCATCGTGGATGGTATCTCTCAGTTATTCTCATTGGTTTAAGTGGAGGGTTTTTGTTTAGTCTTGGGTGGATAGTTATCTTCATGCACTGTCACTAAATCCAGTCTTTGGCTTTCATGGGCTTAATGGTTGAAGGATTTTTGTGTCATTGTGTTTTGTTCACTTTGGCATTGGTTGATTTCACCACTAAGGGTCACAAAATGGGTTCTCCTGTTCTCACTCGGCCATGTCTTCACCTCCTTTCTATGGTTGTTTTATTGAAGAGCATGAGGGTTATATCCTCTGTGCGTTAAATAACATTTTCTAGGCCGAACTAGAGCCCTATCTTTTTGGTTATGGCCCTTGTCATGGATTTGTACCCGTCCACGAATGAGTTGTGGTTCTTCCTATATGCACCGTGTTTTCACCATTACAAAGAGTGGCTCTTCTCTCCATGTGTTGGCTACAGAACAAAACTTAGCCCTCCTTTTTGAAGATTGATAGAGAAGACCAGCGTAGCCTGTTGGTTTTATGACTTGGTTATGGTTGATTGGTGGTATATTTGTTGACTTTTGGGCACAGGATTGACCAGTTGCTCATGTGACAGTCGTGTTGGTTGTTATATAGTCACCAAAACTGTTATAACAATAGTAAACCCTACATTGCCAATTGCACTTTCAAAGCACACAGTCACCCCCCTTATATTAATAACTCGATATTGTTAATGGAGAAGGCCTCTGCCTCGATTCGATTGGATGCAGGGGTATGCTTAGTTGCCACATATTGTTAGGTTGATTGATTTTCTATGAAAGTCGCAAATTTATGATTGATACACAGTCACTGGTATTTGCACTAATGATTATTTGTATGATTAGTTGGCGTTGGTACAAATGTTTGATGTTGGTCACGTATGTCGCATTGTGTGCATGGGTTTTTACACAATGAAATAATTGTCATGGTAACTATGGTTTTCTTTTAGGGTTGAATGATTATTGAACCAGATGATTGTAGAAACTATATCCACTGTGTCCTTATGATTGTTTGATTGTGTAAGCCCAAGGTTGCACATCATAGTTAATTACAATATGACTAGATCGAAGAAATATTGTACTAAATCGATGGCTCAACATAATGGTTGAGTTATTACAATGACTGTGTGTTTGTTTTGGTTAAGTGGAAATGTTTCATCATAGTGTTTTAGTGACTACGCACTGTGTATGATATGGATAGCTGGGGTTTAACACTCAGGGATACCCACAAAGTTTTAAGCATGTTGCAATCGATCATTTGTTAAGAGAGGCATGTTGTTGATGGAAGTCGTGTTGGATGGATGCCCTAGATTTTTAAAGTCACATTGAATTGGGATTACATAGTGACAGAGTTACACTTGCATGATTGAATTATTCTGCGCATAACTTGTTTGGAGTGGTGGATGTTGTTTGTCTGTTTACATGTCAATTCGGGTTTTGGAAAATTGTTCTTGATTATTGGGTGACTGCCTATATTTATTTAACGAATGTCATTGCATTCAAAATGATAGACCCGGTGGTGGTGATACTGTGACTTCATTGTTATTTCTGGAAGTATGAATTGGAGTATATTTGTTGATTGAAGTAATGTATGGGCAGTGGTTGATTTTGATGGTTTACAGATTGGAAATGGGTACTGTTAAAAAATTGTTATAAAATGAAAAGAATGTAAATGAAAGGAACATAACCCCTTGCAAATTGTGTGGAATACATACTGTCTTATGGTGGCACTGTGTTGGATATTTGATTATGAACAGAGAACTAGTTAAATGCACATAAATTGTTATTTGTTCAAAATGATTGATGGTTGATGCATCTCTTTTCACAGAATGTTTTGCAGATCACTTAATTAATTTAATCGTCTTTCTTCCCTTCCATGATTTAATTTTACGCTAATTACAAATCCCATCACCTTCCCATTTCATTTTTTCACTCCATGTTCTGAGATTGATTACAGTCAAGAGAATTTCGGTGCTAAGGCAGTTGGAAGTGGCAGTGTCTTGTGTGGATTACAATGATGTTTTATTGGTTTGATTTTCAATTGATTGTTGTTGTCATTGAGCAGTGACCATGTCTTTTCCCCATAATTATATCATATTTTCATTCAATACAAACCCCTCACATATCCCAAAACCCCTTTTCACCCCCTTCTCATTGATTAACAGTAAAACAATTTGTATGGATTGGATTGCATGAGTCTGATACATTGCTGAGCCAAATCTATTTTATATTTTTAAGAGTTGTCATGTATGGTTATTTAAAGGACAATTTTCTAATTGATCACACATGCAGGATGAGTTTTTTTAGTCAAGGTATCCATGGCCAAGGAAACAAAGGTAGAGGTAATTAGAACCGAGGCCCGAGAAGGCCCAAGTTCTCCACACATTTTGACGTTGATTCACAAGATCTTGGCCAATTGTTTCATGCTGGATTCTTCAATTGGATTGGGCTGGGAATAGTCCAACCTAGGCCTGAAAGGCCTCCTTTCCAAGCTCCAAAATTCCCTGGTATCCTTGTACCTCCTCATGTCTCATTACAACCCGAGGTCCCTGAAAATGATGGATGGTAGGAGATTGTCCACCCGACAGTTTCCCAACATCGTGGCTGGCCCAACCTATCCTTGCCTACTCCTCCGCATGTTAACCACATTGCCCAAGATTCCCTTAACCACTCTCCAGTGAAATCCTCACATGATATCAAGAGATTTAAAATTGAGGCCCACCATGCCCTTGATAAAGGAAAAGCCATTGCTTTTCCTTCCTCACCCTCCAATGGCTTTGAAAAATCTATGTCTTCCCGGATGCATTTGGGGACAATTATTCCCATGTGATTAGTGAGATTAGGTCTAAAGTATCTGCACAGCCAAAGGAAAATTCAGGAAAGTCAAGAGGTGATAGCAACAATCAAGGAAGGGTTGCATCACAGACTGGGAAATATGTCTTTTGAGTTTTATTTTATCTATTGTTTTATGACAGTTGACTTCAAGGATCTTTGGACAACATGTTTTATTTTGGATATATGAGTGTTATTTTGAAATAATTCCAAATTTCATAAGCTAAAATTACCAAAAGTGAATATGTTGATTGGAGGCACAAGGAGGTGTGTTTTTCTTAACTAATGGTTATGTTATGATTATTATTATTGTTATGAACTAAAGGGATTCACAAGGGGTCCCACCTACTAGTTATTATTTATTTATGACCCTTATTTTAATTATTACTCTTCCCCCTAACTAAAGTTAGTTGATTCTTTTAATTAACTTAACTAATGAATTGGTTCAACTTCTTCAACCAATTCTATTTTGTTAAAAGAAAAAGGAAAGGGAGGAACAAGAGGAAGATGCATGCTAAGGTTTGCTCTTTGATTTTATCTTGAGATAGTTCAGTTTTCATTCATTCATATATTCATCACAAGCCTAATTCTCTTTTATGATAGAAGGGTCTTATTGTAGACAACAATATTCAGGGCTGAATCAAATCATTCAGACGCTTGTTTTTCAGAGGTGTTGATCTATCTTTGATAGTCTGTGTAGACTTTTTTGTTTGTGAATTGGTTTTCATGACTTATAAAGGCTATTGTGCAGATTCGAGTGGGAAACAATCTGTGGCAAGCTGATCCAAATTTTAGAGTTCAGTTTTGGTTTTCTGTCAGAGGTCCTTTTGTATGTTCCATCGAGGATGTCTAAGTTTGACTATGGTCCAAGATTTCTGTATGAGATTTTGTAAATAAAATGACTCTTTGGTGAATTGGAATGAAATAAAGGATTGCTTTATGTCTCATCTGTCTTGATTATCATCTTGGTGTCTTTACTTCTGTTCTTACATTTATTTCAGAAACTGTTATATTCAGAAAATTACATAAAAAGTGAATTTCCAGCAAGTTTTGTGTTGATAAAAGACTATCCTAAGGACTCGTAATTGATACTTGTGAGTTATAATGTTATTTTTGTTGGCTATAAACATAGGGTGATATTCTCATCTACTTTTCTTTAGCTAAGTAAAGTCTGAAAATGCTTGAGTGAGATCATTTCATATCTTTTACTCAACATGAGGCTACTATGATTTCTCACTCAATCACTCCATATTTCTACAGCTCCATTTATCATCTTGATTAGAAAAAAACTGCCCAACAATTCCTATACTTAGAAACAAAATCTGTTTCTTAGTTCCCTTTGAAACCCGAGAGTTGCACATGCTCTCCCTTTCCATAGAATGGTCACCAGACTCATTACTCTTTCATATACACACCATTAAGTTAATAGGGATGCACACTTCCCTAGCACAACCATGAGCTTTTGAAATTGCTCTTGTCACTTCACTTCTACCTTCATGAAGGTTGTTCTCAATCTATAGGGTTCCTTTTTACTTGCTTACTAGGTTATTCCAGCAAAACATTTCATTCACTATAGGTCAAGTAAATTGACCTTATCATTTCCATCAATCCTATGATCATGAAGGATCATACACATATACAAGGTTTAATCCTTCATTAAAGAAGTAATTATTATTGCTACAGATCCTTTCAATCCATTCACATCCAAGTCTTTCTATTAGTGCCTATCAGTATAATCCCACTCCTGTAGGATTGGCTATCATTTCCCAAAAGAAATGATAGGCTTCCTTTGCCACATACTAGCATGATTCAAAATCATTGGGTAAAATTCCAAATGAATTCAATCCACATCCTTCTCCTCAATGAGCTTATGTAGATAATTTCAGTACAACAATGATACTCTCAACAGGCTCATTTTAGCCTTGGTAAACTAGTCTTATGACTTTTCTCCAGCCGATCCAGGCCTGTGTATGAATCATGCTCTTCTAGATAGGGTAGGGTAGTATTCCCTCTCCCTTAAAGTTTTCTAAGAAATAAAATCACTTGACTCTTTCATGAGCCCAAGTAGGCCAAGTGTTGTTTCCATGCTCTAATACCACTTTGTAACACACCTGACCCCTAAGTATCCTTTTTAGGGATGGGGCATCATGATTCCTCTTTCTTTAATCATCTTGAGTTCTCTATTTCTCATCAACAACTATGTAACAACTGCCACCCTACTCAAATCCGAGCTCCAGATTGGAAATTACGCCCTTAGTCAGGCGTTATTGGTCAAAGGTTCTATGTCACCCACGTGGGTTCATCTCGTTCATACCATGTCGAGTTTCCTTGAAGTCCCAGAGCTCCTTAGTACTCGTGTATCTATGTTGGAAATCCATCCACCATTAAATGCACCGACAAGACTTCGTTCTCGTTCGACGTCTAGGGTTACGTGATATTGGTGTTCGATGCTTCGACGTTGAACGACCCTTTTTCTTTCTATGCACATATCCTCCAGAGTTTCAAAATCCTGAACTCATGAAGGTTCCCAAAATATTTCCACATGGATCCAACCTTCGACCCTTTCGACTCATCTAAAATACTGCACCCCAAACCCCCAGAGTTATGAATTCTTGGACTCCTAAAGGGTCCACCCTCACATGTGATGGTGTTTTAAATGAAGAGGTAAGGATAGGTGGGTCTCATGTCCTCCACCCTCCAAATGGACCAAGTGAATATGTGCCATGGGGTGACATGTGGCAAGGCAGAGATGACACATGGCCCCTTCAATGGGTGACACATGTCACGTTTTAATGGGCACATAGGGTCTGTGAAAAGTATGATTCCAGGTGAGACATGGCACGTCAAATGTGGGTCCATGTCACCTTGGGTGATGTCATTGTGCCACGCCACTCTAAAATAATAGCCTTTTTGTGCCCTTATATCTCATGTTCGAGATGCGTCCACATAGATCCATTGATCTACGGCCTTCGTTACTTTGTAACTTCGGTATTCAGAGGTTTTTACCTGCCCCAACACGCAATAATTTCAAATGCATGAACTCCAAATTAGCAGATCATATGGAAGACACTTACCTCAGAACAATGGCCTACATATTCTCCTGGCTTCAGGATTCATATCTTTCCACGCCTCGAACCACACTTCCTTTCGGAGTTCTGAACTCTGAACACGCGAAGGACTTTGATCAATGGTCCACGTGTCCTAAACAATGGGTGGTTGAGATATACTCTGGCCTTCGGGAGCTCTCAATCCATAATGAAACACACCTCAGATCTTCCGGAGCACCAAACTATGAAACACGCTCGATCTTTCACCACGTGCACTTGGCGCCAATGGCCATGATTTGCTCCGGCCTTCGGAGCTTCGGGAAACTTGCACGCTCTTGTGATTTCACTTCAATTTCATCAGATAACCATACTTCTAGATAAATGGGATATGCAGACATGTGTCCCTCTACTACCAACGACCCACATCAACTTTTGGCTCTGGAACTTCAGAGAATTTGCCTCTTTTACGAAGAACACACAAAATTCGTCGAACTCGCAAAGCCCGAAGGACTTCGAGGATTTAATTCCCGTGCTTATTTTCCCAATCCAATGGTCATGAAATATTTTGGCTCCTCTCAAATGGATCTATTCCAGCCGTCCTCCAAAGAAAGGAACTCCTCCCTTTCGAGAACTAAATCTTGCTATCTTTCTTGAGCTTCGTCAACTTTAAAATACTTAGGCTTTGGCGCTCGCTTTGTGCTCTTTCTACTAATATTGAGACTTATAAAATATCTTGCTCACTCCTTGCACTCACTCACCTTGATATCCTTGAAATACTTCACTAAGTGTTGGCCCTGTGCACACTTTGCACTGGTCTCTGCTTCGATATTTTATACTCAGATGAGTATATGTGCACTCCTCGAACCAGGATTTCAGAAGAGAAATAATCGAAACCTATAAAACATCAAAGGTTCATTCATTCAACCATGAAATACACACACATGCATATAAACTCTGAAATAGATAACACAATCATTACCCAATTAACTCATATATAAGAAAACTTAGACATTCAAATCATGCATTTCAATCCAAGTGCATGGGGTAAATGAAATACTTATCTATTACAGTCGATCACCGACCAACTGACTGTGGGTGTTGACCTTTCCACCCAACCATAGGCTTAGAATCATTCATTATTAGCACTTTGGCCATCCCCATGCCAATCCATGATATCACTAGGGAACCTTTGTAGTTTCTCAGAGGTTCTTTCTGTGTCACAGTATCTGCGAGGTTTATCAGATTCTCCCTTGGCATCAAGCTCGTGACCTTTTACTCAGGTCTTGTTTTCTGTGAATTATTAGAGATCCTTTCTCTTTTTCTCTTCATTAACCATAATAGCTTAATCTTCCCATTCTTCTTCTCGGCTGGAGAGCCTCTCGTGCTCTTCCTCTTTCTCCCTGCATATCTGGGTTGCACACTCCCCCCTTCTCTGTCTTGTCTACCTTCATGTGTATTCTTGCACACCTTTATCCTCCTCAGGAAAGTTCTAGACCTGTATTGTTCCTTCTGTTAGAAGGAAACTCAGATCAGTATGGGCCTGCAGGAAAAACTGCCCTCTGTGGTACTTCAGGCTGATAGTTTTTTGTGTCCCCAAACAGACCCTCCATGCTTCCATTAATTGGGGTAGTTGATTGTTCATCCACCAGTCCTTATTTCATTGACTGATTCCTCCTTGGATTCCAAATGAGGCTTATTATTTCAGCAAGGAGAAATCTGGGTCATTTTGACATAATGAACCCTCTCCATAGTTTCCTCACTCTGTTTCCTCTAGTCATATCATGGCCAGTACTTCAAAGCTTCACCGCCCCACAGTCAGTTATTGGAAATCTAAACAATAATATATTTTTATTTTTCCCATGCCATAGCATGGTGATCATAATTAATGATTAATTACAAGCTAGGGGGGGTGTTACATGTTTATAGTTGGTTTACCTAGTGGCTAATGGGATCCTGGGAGTTTGGGAGTTTAGAACTCAAGGAGGCTTAGGGTGTTAGAATGTATGCTTTGATAGGGCCAAAGTTCGGAGCTACATGGAAGGACCTAGGGACTTTGGGATAGTTGGGATACCGAGACTCTATGGTTAAAATGGCTGAAGGCCCTGATCCATCGGTTCCTATCTTGTCGTTCAATGCATAACCATGTATAAGTGTGGACATTGCGGGAGTCTGGGACGTTGGAGAAATAGAATGGAAAAGTAAAACGGGTCGAAGTCCTGGGCCAAACTTATGTTTCCCCATGTCATGGTTTTTTAAACATAAGAAATTAAATGAGAGGGACCCTCTCAAGAACTTTGTCATTCAGGATAATTGGGTTCATAAACACATGATGAGGAATTTCGTCAAACTCCGGAGACTTAGGTGTTAACTAATAATAATAACCCTAAGTTCCCTTGGAGATTTAGTAAGGAGTGGGATTTTGCTAGGTCAATGATTAATTAACTTAGTAGGCCTATAGGAGCTAGACAAATGTCAACTCTTGGTTGGGAGAGTCTTCATATACTACGATGATGTGGAGTTTCAGATGACAGGGAGCCATGTGGGTGTGAAATTTCTATGAGAGACTCTAGTTAATGAAGGCTTAAAGAAATTTGAAGGGCCATAACTTCCAATCCAGAATGCATATCTGGACACATTTATAGTCACTGGAAAATCCTTGTCGAACCGAAGACAATGGGACCCTAGTTACAGGGATTTGAGGTGATTGAGAACAGTCAAATTTTGATGCCCCATTCCTTAAAAAGGAACTTAGGGATCGGGTGTGTGTCAGAGTGGTATCAAAGCGAGTAATAACACTTGGCCTGTTGGGCTCATGAACGAGTCGCATAAAATTTTATTAGATAAGATTTAAGGGGTAACACCTTATCTTACCCCATTCATAAGAAGCTTATTTAAACCACTACTGAAGAGAGGAATGAAATTTTATGCTGTTGTTATATGTTTAAAAAAAAATCTGAACTATGTGTTGCTAGTGTTCCAAATAAGGAAGCTGACTTCACCTTACAAATTGTATGTGATGTTCATAAACTAGTAGATAATTAACTAACATAAAATGTTTTATCAACACTCAAATAGTCATTGGACAACAGGAAAACTACAATGTAAAGAATGGTAACACACCATGAGTTGGGGGAAATCTCCCACAATAGAGAAGAAGAATATGATGACAGGAGGGTGGTGGAAACCCCTCTAGATTTGGTTGAAATTGTAAGAAGCCTCATGGCAGAGTTACAGAGTTGTAAGGTTGACAATATTGAAAGGATGATAAACGAACAGGAAAAACAAACTGAAATTAATGCAGTTCTACTGCAAATCCTATCAGATATACAAAGGCAGTTGCAACATGGACCAGCAGCCAATAATGTGGACATACATCATACTAAGAAAACCAAAATCCCACCTGAGATACAAAAGAATGGTCCTAAAAGTGGCCACACAAGGAGGAGTACCTCAAATAAGGCCCAACATGGGGCCAAGAGACATTCAACGGAAGAATCCTCTAGTGAGGAAACTGACAAATCCAAGTAATTTTATAGTAGTGAGACTAGTTCACATTCCTAGAGGAGAAGAAAGAAGAGGAAACATTCCAAGAACCATGACCCTAAAGATTTTAAGAAATCAATACCACCCACTTTCGATGGAGAAATTAAAAAGGGGGAAGAAGCATAAGTTTGGCTACTTGGCTTGAAGAGGTACTTCAGAGTCCATGACTACTCTGAAAATTTGAAGGCCCGAATAGCCATTTTCAACTTTAATGGAAAGGAATTCATTTGGTGGGAGTACCTTAGAGTTGTGAAAGGAATCCATGAGAAGGACTTGTCATGGAAATAATTTCAGAAATACTTCAAGAAGAAGTATATGTCGGAAAAATACTTTGATGGGAAGAACAAGGAGTTCTATGAACTCAAGCTAGGACAACTCACAATTGATGAATATACCAACAAATATCTTGAGCTGATGAGGTATGTGCCCTACATAAAGGATGAAAAGGTAAAGATGCAATGATTTATTAGTGGACTTCCTCAGTCCTTCCGAGACAGAATTGAATTTGATGAACCAAAGAATTTAGAAGACATTATCCAAAAGGCAAGGTACTGCTATGAGCAATTCAGGAATAAGTAAGAACCTCACAAGGATTGGAAGAAGAAAAGTAATTTGGGATTCAATAAGAAGGGGCTTAAATCCTCAATATTTAAGAATCATGGGAAAATCTATAATATGAGCCTTCTTACTAGAAGTTTATATTAGAAAAATTTTCCACCTCAGAGTGGTAATAATATGAGGTAATACTGATAATACAAAGAGAGAACCCTTGAAATGTTGGGGTTGTGGAGAAGGAAATTTATTGAGGGATTTCCCACATAGGGAGCATGACAATAGGAGGGTCTACAACATCGAGGAGGCTACCACAGTCAATGATGTGGCTAGGATCATGTCGTAAATTTATGCATCCTTGGATAATAGAAAATATCACCACCAAGCTTCAGTAATGGAGATAGAAGGTATGATTTCCAACCATCTAGTTTCCATTTTAATTGACCCTGGTTCTAATCTAATTTATGTTTCTCCTCAAATGGTTGAGAAGTGTAAATTGCAGCAAGTAAAACATGCCAAATCATGGATGGTACAACTAGCCACTGGAACGAAAAAAAAGGTAACAGAGGTCATGCCAACATGCCAATTCATTATGAATGGATTACCCACCCAGTAAACCATAAACATGATCCCTTTAGGATCTTATGACCTATTTATTAGCATGGACTGGTTGGATACCCATAAAACCAAGTTGGACTGTTACAATAAAACTTTGGAGTGTGAAGATGAGGAAGGGAGAAAAATAACCCTACAAGGAATTCAAAAGTTTGTCTCAGTGAGACAAATATCATCCCTTCAAGTTAATAAGTATTGCAAAAAAGGATTTCCTTTGTATGCAATACAAGTTTTGGCCCTTGGTTATGGAATATTGTCAAGAGTAAAGAAAGAAGCGCGAAGTATGAAATGTGCGGAAAGAACATTGACTGAGATTGGGTCGAAGTGGTTAAAGAAGAAGAAAAGAAGGAGTGAAGTAAGAGAAAGTGAGATGTTGAACAAGAAGACCGAGGAAGATAAATCAGCAAGGAAGAGGGATCGTGGACAACTCAACAAGCGGAAAAATCCACCAATATATTCTTTGGAGCACCTCGCAGGAAATAAGGACAGATAGGTTGGCGAAGCCGTGAAAACGCGGGCCAAGTTGACCTAGGGTTTTAGATACCTAGGGTTTTGGAATTTTAGGGTTTTGACACCTAGGTTTCGGCCTAAGGTTTCCTGAGAGTCATTGTAATGTATAAATAAGGGTCAAGAGGACCTGGGTTGGGTTAGAGAATATAATGGGAAATTATTGTTGTTGAGAGAGAGAATTATTATGTCGAGAGAGAGTCTGTGTTGTAAGATCTTCAGCTGGGTGCGAAGATCAAACCTGCAGCTGGGTGCACTGTTATCCACAAATTTGGTCATCGTGACGATGTCATGATGATATCATAATGATGGAATATCAAGCTCTTTACCAAGAATACTTTCCTGAGAAAAGTTACAGTTGTCTTCTTCCAGAACTCACATTTTGAAACTTGTTCGCAGGCTACTTATATATTCTCCTGCGAGAATGCCTGATTCCCGCAGGCTACCTTAAGCTGGGGTGCGAACTTCTCGCACTGTACTCATTGTTACGGTGTGAACATGCTCTTAAAGAGGAAAAAGATAAAGATCTCGAACCTTCTAGGAGGGAATCTTCTAGAAGGGTGAGTTGGCTTTCGAGTGGTTATTCAAGTACTGTCATTCCAGATATCTTGGGATCATTCCCTATCCAAGCAACTAATCTATCTCTTCCTATATATTGAGGAGATTGCTCATGGAAAGGGTTAAGTTAAGCAAGCAAAAAGTTAGCAAGGGATTGATTAGAGAACTAGTGCAAGATTGTATGGAGGACTGATGCTACAACAACAAGAGACAACAACAAGGTCATCCCAAGTAGTTGATTTTCTTCATGCATGAGCTAGAAGTCATCGAAAGGAGACCTATGACATCAAGGCTTAGGTTGTAAGTTTCACTTTCAACTAATTCAATACAGCAATATGTCCCTTTCCCATAAAGATGATGTCACTTTATTGCATAATTCCTTGATCATATGTATAGACTAGTCATTGAATATCTTAATTTTCCTTTACTTCGATTGGTTCATTTTGTTGTGATCTGGACGGGACAAGAGCATTGGAGCAAAGCTTGGAACAACAGAGACATAAGGAAAGCGTTCATAAGGTATGTCCATAATCCTTATCTTTTAGTTCATTCAATAGGCTAGATCTAGGGAAAGTGTATTATTCTGTCCTGTTTTGTTCTAGATACTAGGTGGATCTAGGGAGATCGGTTAGTGTCCGCACCTACGGATTTATCCTATAACAAAATTGGCCACTCAACTGGGGAAATCCCTTTTTTCTTTATGGTTTTTGAACTTTCTGTGGCCATTTGCTCTGTTTGCATTTTTCTCTTGATTTGTTAGTTTCTGAGTCCTCAGGATACCTTGAGAGACCTTCTGGGTCTATAAGCCAGTTTGATTTTTACTTGCTTTTTCAAAATTTTCATTAGTTTCAGGGATTCTTGCACTGTGTCCATTAGCAGCCTACGAGAACCTTGACAGTTCTCACTCTGCATATACATTTCAGTGCAGATAGTTCGCATGCTGCATCGAAGTGGCCTACGAGAACCATAGTTTCTCGCACTGTGTTCCACACTGGCTTGCGAACAGTTTTTTGAAATTTTTGAATTTAAAATTTGACTCTGTCAATAGCTCATATATGTTGATTTAGACCTCTTTGGCTTGTTGATTCAGTGACTTACCTATCTTTTGCTTTAGTTGGCTTGCTGGAACTGATCTAGGTTTTCTAGGTGTTTTCTTGCCTTTGAAGCTTGACTTTCATTTCTTAGCTCTTGTTGGCATTTTCATTCTCTCTTACTTCTGGAGTTGAGTGTATCTGACTGGCTGAGAACCAGGGATTGGTTGAGAGTTGAGTGTTTAGTTTTTCTCTTGTGCTTGTTGGTTCGAAAGGACCATTTTTCATTTGCATTGAGAAACTCCTTGGCTTGCTTTTGTTTTTTCTTTCGTTGAAAGTATTGGATTGGGTTGTTTGTTTGAGTCTTTGTAATTTGGTTTTCTTTTCTCATTATTCAGAGTTCTTCTTGGAAAGTGAACTGCATGTTTTCTTTCAAGTTTTTGTTTTTTTCCTTTTTGCGAGAACATTGAAAATCAAAGTTTTATGAGTATTGAAGTTTTGCGAAAGACATATGGAACTTGCTCATTGATATATGATTGTTTGCATTGGCATCTGAAAGGAAATCGAGCATTTCATTTGCATTGCATTTGCATTGTAGTATTGAGATTGATTCAAAAATTGTTCTCTCTCTTCCATAACTAGGATTCATCGAATGAAACGAATTCTATTTCATCATATCCTTGCATTATTTGGGTCAGAGTCATAACATCACGAGTTTCATTTCCATTGCCTTTGAGTAAACAACAGCCTGTAAAAACATTACGTAATATTAAAATTGAACTAGTAACTCTTTTCTAGGGCTCTTTTACACCAACATTTAGCTAGGCTAGTGCTTTGGAGTAGGAAGAGAGACACACTCTCCAAAAGCTCAA
>ML806066.1:206517-238428 GCA_009831015.1 Picea engelmannii
CCTCTTCAAGCTTGCGTAAAAATAAAGAGGTACTTGCCAGAAATGGTGGGGGAAAATTTGGGAAAGGGATATGTTTCATCTTTGTGTTAATTGACAGTAAGTGTCGCTCTTGAACATGACACCCCCTATTCATCATTTGAAGCTGGTTTGGGAAATCCATTTGTCTCTCATTCGATTCAATAACAAGGTCTTTCCATGTGTCGTCTTTGAGTCAATGCTGCCAAATCCTTGGTCGTGTCATCCATATGTTCAAGAGTAGTCCAAACCTCTTTTGAGTCGGCCATCTACAGTTATCCTTTCACTCCGAGTCGGCCTTCCCTGTGTCCAAAGTCCAATTGTCATGTACTCTGTTTCACTTTCAAACTCTGTTACTCATTTCGTGTCACTGATGTGGGATACATCAAGGCCCTCCTGTGACGAGTCTTGTTCTGTCGACTTCAACACATTATCCAGAATCAAGACTTAGAAATTATTTAGTACCTTGAAGCTTGCATGCCTCAATGGCAAGTTTCTCACTTTCGACAGTGGGTTTACATCATTGGCCTCTGATCAAGAGATTCCGTCGAGTGTTCGACATCAACTCATTTATTCACGATCGATGGATTGTACTATAGTACCTTGGGAGTCATTGGCATTAATGGTGATTTCCCTCGCACTTGTTAACGATATACATCAATGACCGGTAATCAAGTGGTTTCTACCATGTTCGACTTCGACACATGTAATCACATGGTCCGATTCGTTCTTTGGGCGACGAGATTAAAGACCCTGGATATTATCTTTATGATCTAGGTTGCGATGGAGTATGCATGATTTGTGACACATAGATCCACTGTGTATGATTCGTGGCTATGTCGTCTTGACTGAAAATTTGTCGCACAGATCCACAGTGTATTCAGGTGGATGTGCTATATAGTGACGACATGGATCCACAGTGTATGATTGGTGGCCATGACCTTGGTTTAAAATTGTCATCAATCTATGATCTGAGTATGGGAATGCCTACCTCAGAATTGATATACATGATATTCTGCTGATGCTTGGATGTTTGCAGGTCTTTGATTAGATGTGATTTTGGTTCTTGACACACACATGCAGCTTACAAAGTCTATCGACTGTCACTAGTTCCGCTCTCAGACTTTGGGGGGCATTCTGTTATCCACAAATTTGGTCATCGTGACGATGTCATGATGATATCATAATGATGGAAGATCAAGCTCTTTACCAAGAATACTTTCCTGAGAAAAGTTACAGTTTTCTTCTTCCAGAACTCACATTTTGAAACATGTTCGCAGACTACTTATATATTCTCCTGTGAGAATGCCTGATTCCCGCAGGCTACATTAAGCTGGGGTGCGAACTTCTCACACTGTACTCATTATTAGGGTGAGAACATGCTCTTAAAGAGGAAAAATATAAATATCTCGAACCTTCTAGGAGGGAATCTTCTAGAAGGGTGAGTTGGCTTTCGAGTGGTTATTCAAGTACTGTCATTCCAGATATCTTGGGATCATTCCCTATCCAAGAAACTAATCTATCTCTTCCTATATATTGAGGAGATTGCTCATGGAAAGGGTTAAGTTAAGCAAGCAACAAGTTAGCAAGGGATTGATTAGAGAACTAGTGCAAGATTGTATGGAGGACTGATGCTACAACAGCAAGAGACAACAGCAAGGTCATCCCAAGTAGTTGATTTTCTTCATGCATGAGAAAGTGTGTGTGTCAGAGCTAGAAGACATCGAAAGGAGACCTATGACATCAAGGCTCAGGTTGTAAGTTTCACTTTAAATTAATTCAATACAACAATATCTCCCTTTCCCATAAAGATGATGTCACTTTATTGCATAATTCCTTGATCATATGTATAGACTAGTCATTGAATATCTTAATTTGCCTTTACTTCGATTGGTTTGTTTTGTTGTGATCTGGATGGGAAGAGAGCATTGGAGCAAAGCTTGGAACAACAGAGACATAAGGAAAGAGTTCATAAGGTATGTCCATAATCCTTATCTCTTAGTTAATTCAATAGGCTAGATCTAGGGAAAGTGTATTATTCTGTCCTGTTTTGTTCTAGATACCAGGTGGATCTAGGGAGATCGGTTAGTGTCCGCACCTATGGATTTATCCTATAACATGCACAGGGAGGGGAGAGAAACAGAGAGAGAAGGAGATAGATCTACAAGCTAAGAGAACATATAGAACCATATGTTTTCCTATAATATCAGAAACACATTTATGTGGATATATCCTTAGGGAGGGGGTGAATCATGTAAATATTGTTGTGATGTATGATTGGTGTTGTGTTCTTTTGATTTTTGTTACTCTGTTATTGCATCATTGTGTTAGATCTGAGATATAACCGTGATAAGTAGGGTAGAGTTGGTAAACAATAACTAGATCGCTATGTATTATTATGTTGAATTCACTTTTCATTTGGTCATGTTGTAGACACCTGTGTCCTACAACCCCCTATTGCTACTTCGAGTGAGATTTCATCTGCTTCGTAGGTGTTTTTGAAAGGGATAGTAGTTAGGGCTTGTTGGTGCCCTGTTAGAGATAAACCCTGGGTCTTCCCCTGCCCCAACAAATGGTTCTGTTTCCAGGACCAGGATATTCTTGAGGGAATGTCAAGGAGGTTTCCATCGAAGACATAGATTCATAAGTGGATAGAAGAAAAAGAAAATGAATTCGCAGAAGCTTAGAATAAGAATCCTAATCTTAGTACAAAGGATTGGTTGGGAAGGCATATATTTACCGATATACATGATATTTTCTTTGGAGGAATTCATAAGGAGCTATACGAGTGGCTAGCCACATTAGTACATACCCAGTTTGAAATCAGACTCAGACCACCTGTGGTTTGGATGTCCGCGCTGATCAAGAAGGTTAAGAGAGTTGATAATGCCATGTCAAGAGCATTCGATCACTGGTTTTATAGTACCATTGGAGGGTACATTACTGAGTTTTCTATTTATAGAGTAGAATCATATAGACAAGCACAAAGATAGTTCTTTAAGGGACCTAGAGAATTTTTTTTACATTTTCTGAAGTTGCAGATAAAGATGCTATTACATGAGAAGAACATCTTGAAGATACAGTAGTAGGTTGGACTAAAGATCTAATGTTCAAGAAATTAGACAGCGACAATGACACAGAGGTTGGACAAATGCGTAGTGGGAGATCGTTTAGAGAAGTTCCTCTAGTGAACTTGTTTGAGAATAATCACAAACCACCAACATAGGAAGAAGGGTTCTACAGTGGGGAAGAAGAAGAGTTACTAAACTAGGAACATTCAGAGTCCACTAGGGAAGAATAAGGGAAGACTGAAGAACCTCTCCGAGAAGAGTCAGAAACTCCAGGAACTGCACAGACTGTTGAAGTAAGTGTTATTACTCCTCTTGTTGTTTTAGCAGCATTAAGTAACCAGAGTAACCTAAGTTATCAGAACTCATAGCACTGGTACAAGTGGTTCAGTGCATACTCAGTCAAGAACCCTAGGAAGATATATGGTAGATGATATAAGGTTACCCACCTTTAGGGGAGATGTATCTGAAGATCCTGATGAGCATTGGTTCTTATGCGAAGGTGTATGGAGTATTAAGAATGCCACTAGTGAAGTTGTTAAGAGAGCTCAGTTTAGTACTACTCTGAGAGACCGTGCATTGAGTTGGTACATGAAATTTTTCCAAGGATTTGTACAGCCTAAACTGCTAAATGACATTAATACCGTGTTGATTGCCAAATTCAAGAAACCCAAGTTAGAGTCGTAGTTCATTACAAAGCTGAAATAAATCAAGCAGAGAGTAGTTGAACCTATTTGGGAGTTTGATCGGAGGTTTAAGACCCTGAAAAGTCATTTGAGTTTTCAGATTCCAGATGAACAGAGTAAATAATGGTTCATTGTTTCCCTCTTACCACACATAAGATTCCCTCTGATGCAACAAAAGATCACTTCACAATCTGAGGCTTTGGAGATTGCCATGAAACTAGATTCATCCCCTATGGGAGAATCCAGCTCAAGTATGAGTCAAATTTTGAGTCAGCTAACTAGATTATCACTGCAGATCGAAGATATGAAGAAGGATAAGGGAAAATATAAAAGTGAAGGTATTTGGTGTATCAAATACAAATCATAGGGCCATGAAAAGAAGCATTGTCCTCTATTTCATGAGTACTTGGCTTCAGGAGCTCTGAGCCCTTTGAAGCAAGTTACTCTACCTTGGTGTGAGGTATGTACAAATTGACATCGCCATGGTGAAGGTTATTACATGAAAAAATATGTCCAGACACCTACCAATCTTTACTACACATTCTGTAAATCTATGGGGCATGATGAGAAAGATTGTAGGGCTTATCACCTCTTGCATGAAATATCAAGAGACACATATAGAATTCAAGGAAACGTACAACAAGAATTAAATAATACACAGTTTAACTCCCCAGGAAGAGGAAACCTCAACCCTCGTGGTGGATTCATGGGAAGAGGATAAGGATGATGCATGGGCCGAGGTCAAGGTCAGATCATTTGTTATAATTTTGCACAGCCAGGTCTCTTGGCAGGGACTGTCAAAACCCTTGTACCAATTGCAGTTACTACAATGCATTTGAACATGTCATCGAAGATTGTCCTGCGATATTAGCCAAACTTCAGGAGAGATGAGGAGGAAACCCACAAGTACAATTAATCTTAGCAAAACCTCGTGGAGTGGATCCTAGAGTCGTTGTTAACACCAAAGGAGGTGTTTCTATAGGAGAAGACATGATAATTACAACAAAGACTACAAATGAATCAAGGGTCATAAGAACTGCAGAGAAGACACCAGAGTTTGATCCAAGGAAAGAAAATAAGATATTTGAAGAGGCAATAAGAGAATTTGGAGGAGATCAAGTTTCTTCATCAAAGGCACAAACATAAGTGAGAGAATGTGGGATGTCTCTGGCATTCGATCGGTTTTCATCACCGGGAGAAGGAAAAGGGGTAAGAAATCTTGTTAGTTTCTTGTATACGTTCATTGATTTGATTAAGGATGGAAGAGCCATACAAGAACTACAACACTTGATTCGAAAGTATGAACCAGGGAAGGTAGACCCTCTGTTGAATATACTAGTACATCAAGTATCCAAAAAGAGAAGGACAAATAAGGAAATAGAACTTAATTCTAATATTGGAGATTATGATATAGATTATGTGGTCCTTGACTTAGGATCAGAAGTCAATGTTATGACGAAGTAGACCTGGGCACTCATGGGAAAACCTAAGTCAATTTATTCCTCTATCAGGCTTATGATGGCTAATCAATGGGCAGTAATCCCCTTTGGGAGACTAGAGTATGTCCCTATGCACATCGACAGGGTAAGAACATTTGTGGACTTCGAGGTGATTGAGATAGTTGATGATAGTTTTCCTTGTCCTGCGTTGTTAGGCATTGATTGGGATTTCAACAATTCCACTGTTGTTGACTTAAAGAAACGAAGAATGATGTTTGAAGGTGATGGCCTTAGGGTCATTGCACCTCTGGATCCTGATGAAGGTCGAATATACAAAGAACCCATCAGAGAATAAGACTGCGCATATGAGCTAGAGAATATATTAAAATTGACAAAGAGACAGCAGGATTACATTAACCCTGCAACAAATGGGAATTTAAGTCGGTGAAGTGACAACGCATGCTCATCGGACTCATAAGAAGCACTGGAGAATTGGCAGAACAAAATGTATGAAGTCTCTGCGTGTAGGTGTGCTAGATTGACTAGGGAAGTTCCCTGGATTGGCACATAAGTAAGCAATCTTCCCACATTTGATGGTTTAAATCATTTAGAAACATTCTTATTATCTTTTGAAGAAATTGTACCAGTACAACAAAGATTTTTGGCATTGGATGAGAGTTTGAAAGCAATTACAGAGTTTTAAGGTTGACAATATTGAAAGGATGATAAAAGAACAGGAAAAACAAACTGAAATTAATGCAGTTATATTGCAAATCCTATCAAATATACAAAGGCAGTTGCAACATGGACCAACAACCAATAATTTGGACATTCATCATACTAAGAAAACCCAAATCCCTCCTGAGATACAAAAGCAGGGTCCTGAAAGTGGCCACACAAGGAGGAGTACCTCAAATAAGGCCCAACATGGAGCCACAAGACATTCAACAGAAGAATCCTCTAGTGAGGAAATTGACAAATCCAAGTAATTTTATAGTAGTGAAGCTAGTTCACATTCCTAGAGGAGAAGAAAGAAGAGGAAACATTCCAAGATCCATGACCATGAAGAGTTTAAGAAATCCAAACCACCCAATTTCGATGGAGAAATTAAAAATGGGGAAGAAGCATAAGTTTGGCTACTTGGCTTGAAGAAGTACTTCAGAGTCCATGACTACTCTGAAAATTTAAAGGCCCGAATAGCCATTTTCAACTTTAATGGAAAGGACTCCATTTGGTGGGAGTACGTTATAAATGTGAAAGGAATCCATGATAAGGACTTGTCATGGAAATAATTTGAGAAATACTTCAAGAAGAAGTATCTGTAGGAAAAATACTTTGATGAGGAGAACAAGGAGTTCTATGAACTCAAGCTAGGAAAAATCACAATAGATGAATATATCAACAAATATCTTGAGCTGATGAGGTATGTTCCCTACACAAAGGATGAAAAGGTAAAGATGCAATGATTTATTAGTGGACTTCCTCAGTCCTTCCAGGACAGAATTGAATTTGATGAACCAAATAATTTAGAAGACATTATTCAGAAGTCAAGGTACTGCTATGAGCAATTTAGGAATAAGGAAGAACCTCACAAGGATTGGAAGAAGAAAAGTAATTTGGGATTCAATAATAAGGGGCTTAAATCCTCAATATTTAAGAATCATGGGAAAATCTCTAATATGAGCCTTCCTACTAGAAGTTTATATCAATAGAATTTTCCAACTCAGAGTGGTAATAAACCCTTTGGATCAGTCCCAAGTAATACTGATAATACAAAGAGAAAACCATTGAAATGTTGGGGTTGTGGAGAAGGAAATCTATTGAGGGATTTCCCACATAGGGAACATGACAATAGGAGGGTCTACAACATCGAGGAGGCTACCACAGTCAATGATGTGGCTAGGAGCATGTCGTAAATTTATGCATCCTTGGATAATAGAAAATCTCACCACCAAGATTCATTGGTGGAGATGGAAGGTATGATTTCCAACCATCTAGTTTCTATTTTAATTGACCTTGGTTCTAATCTAATTTATGTTTCTCCTCAAATGGTTGAGAAGTGTAAATTGCATCAAGTAAAACATGCCAAATCATGGCTGGTACAACTAGCAACTAGAACGAAAAGAAAGGTAACATAGGTCATACCAACATGCAAATTCATTATGAATGGATTACCCACCCAATAAACCATAAACATGATCCCTTTAGGATATTATGACCTATTGATTGGCATGGACTGGTTGGCTACCCATAAAACCAAGTTGGACTGCTACAATAAAACTTTGGAGTGTGAAGATGAGGAAGGGATAAAAATCACCCTACAAGGAATTCAAAATTCTGTCTCAGTGAGAGAAATATCATCCTTTCAAGTTAATAAGTATTGGAGAAAAGGATTTGATTTGTATGCAATAAAAGTGTTGGCCCTTAGTTATGGAAGATTGTGAAGATTAAGGAAAGAAGCACGAAGTATGAACTGGGTGGAAAGCACATTGACTGAGATTGGGTCAAAGTGGTTAAATAAGAAGAAAAGGAGCGAAGTAAGAGAAAGTGAGTCGTTGAATGATAAGACTGAGGAATATAGATCAACAAGGAAGAGGGATCGTGGACAACTCAACAAGTAGAAAAATCCACCAATATATGCTTTGGAGCACCTTGCAGGAAAGAAGGACAGACACATTGGCAAAGCCCTGAAAACGTGGGCCAAGTTGACCTAGGGTTTTATATACCTAGGGTTTTGGAATTTTAGGGTTTTGACACCTAGGTTTCGGCCTAAGGTTTTCCGAGAGTCATTGTAATGTATAAATAAGGGTCAAGAGGACCTGGGTTGGGTTAGAGAATGTAATGATAAATTATTGTTGTTGAGAGAGAGAAGTATTATGTTGAGAGAGAGTCTGTGTTGTAAGATATTCAACTGGGTGCGAAGATCAACCCTGCAGCTGGGTGCACAGGGAGGGGAGAGAAAGAGAGAGAGAAGGAGAGAGATCTGCAAGCTAAGAGCGCAGATAGAACTGTATGTTTTCCTACAATATCAGAAACATAGTTATGTGGATGTAGCCCTAGGGAGGGGGTGAACCACATAAATCTTTTTTTGATGTGTGATTGATGTTGTGTTCTTCTTCTTTTTGTTACTCTATTATTGCATCATTGTGTTAGATCTGAGATATAACTGTGAGAAGTAGGGTAGAGTTGGTAAACAATAACTAGATCTCTATGTATTATTGTGTTGAATCCACTTTGCATTTCCTCTGGTTGTAGACACCTGTGTCCTGCAACCCCCTATTGCTACTTCGGGTGAGATTACATCTGCTTCACAGGTGTTTCTGAAAGGGCCAATAGTTAGGGCATGTTGGTGCATTGTTAGAGATGAAGCCTGGGTCTACCCCTGCCCCAACAAATGACTTTGTTTCCAGGACAGAGATATTCTTGAGGGAATGTCAAGGTGGTTTCCATCGAAGACATAGATTCAGAAGTGGATAGAAGAATGAGAAAATGACTTCACAGAAGCTCATAATAAGAACCCTAATCTTAGTACAAAGGATTGGTTGGGAAGGAATATTTTTACTGATATACATGAGGTTTTCTTTGGAGGAATTCATAAGGAGCTATATGAGTGGCTATCCACATTAGTAGATACCCAGTTTGAAATCAGACTCAGACCACCTGTGGTTTGGATGTCGACACTGATCAAGAAGGTCAAGAGAGTTGATAAAGCAATGTCAAGAGCAGTCGATCACTGGTTTGATAGTACCATCGGAGGGTACATTATTGAGTTTTCTATTGATAGAGTAGAATCATATAGACACGCACATAGATATTTCTTTAAGGGACTGTTGATGGGTCTTAAACCCCTTAACTCAATAGTAGGAACCAAACCCGCCACCGAGGCCCAATTAGACTCTGCAGTGTTTGAGATTGGAATGGTTCTCCAGATCTCGCGATCTGACCAATTTAATCGATGGGATTTATGTTTTCTTGTGGAGGAATCTCCTTTAGTTTAGATTTTCTCTTTTGGTATTTTCTCTTTAGTTAGGAGAAATGTGAGAAAAAGCCAGTATAAACCAACTTGACCACACAATGATAAGGAAGTCTAAAGACTATGTTGTGGGTGGTAAATCCATCCTACGGACTAGCACTAAGGGTTTTATCATGCATGCATAAATGACCTAAATATTCTTACTTTTTACCATCATACCATGCCTAAACCCCCATTACTCATATGTAAATACAAGGCTCAAGAGATTAAGTTGACATACCTTATTTTTCGTGTTTGATGTCGATCCCTTTTCACACTTGGTTGTTCTTTGACTGCAACTCTCCTCACAATGCTTACCTGCATTCACTAAAGACAAACAAAGAACTCCAGATGCATTTGATGTATGAACTAACGGGTTAGAGATTTAATCAATCATACAATCAATATTCCAATAATGACAATCTCATATGGCGAGACAGGAAAATAAATTCTTTTATTAAATTCACAATGGTACCTTACAATGATAAAGTCCGTTACTACTCCTCGATCCTAGTCCTGGGCTCTTCTTCCACTGTCTTCCAACTGCTTTTCTCTATACTTCTCTTTGCACAAGGATGGCTAAAGGTTGGGACAAAGGGAATGCTTAATCGGGTATAGTTTCTTTACTATGATTCTCCTCCTTTCAAATGGGACCCCTACCCCTTCTTTTATAAGTTAGAAGGAGCTAGGTATTTGGTCGAATGACCGGCCATGCATGGCCAAAAGGTTTAGTTAACTTACCCAAAGATGTGTGTTTCGTCATCAACTTTCCTTTTTTCATTCTTTTGTAGGTACATGCGATCTATCTTGGGTCAACTAGCATGTACACGCATGCAGTAATGGAGCAAGGCGCATGGGCCTTTATAAAGGGGTTTTTAAGAAGATTTGTTCAGTAGTGTTTTTGCAAAGAAGGAATCTGAGATGGCCAGATGCCAGGTAAGCACGTCTGGTGAAAATTAGGGTTATAATAGATGCCTCCTAATGTGTGAGGTTAGAAGATCATCTGATGGCCGAAATACATTAACAATCTTCACCAACATTCCAAACAAGTGAGCCCAAGGACCAGGAATCGGGAGGTGCCTTCTGCAAAATAATAATTGTCCCACCGAGGTGGGCATACCCATGCTCAAGATGAAATAAAATCATGGCTACCAATCAAATACATTGTAGATCCATGTCATATAACTATATAAAGTGTAGCCGCGAGCAATACACAACAGAGATACATCTCGAAATAAAAAAGATATACATGTAGAGTATCGATCTTCTAGAATCTAATAAGGCTTGATGGTTGGAGATGAGGTCTTCAGAGCTCGAGCAACAACTTCAAAATCTTCAAAAATCAGGTAGGAGTGTAACATGAGTGTACCACTTCACTACCCAGAGGTCTTCAACGACTCATCGATCATGGACTAGAGAATCTTGATGATCAGACTGAAGGCTTCATTGATTTCAAACAAAGACTTGATTGGAATTTGAGGATGGTCGGGCATGAGGGAAAGAGACAAACTGTAGGGGATGACTCAGGTTTGGTAGAACTTCCCTTGGGAAATAGCAAAACAAATGATGAGACTCAGGTAGCATGACATTTGACATAAGTTCACGATGCAGGAGGCAACGCAAACTCTCCATATGTTTGGAAGAATAACCAAATGGAGGAGGACACAACTCTATGTAGCGAGAACAATTTCCTAAGGTCATATTAAATCCTATAGCTTGATGAACAAACGAAAGGATGTGATTTGTCCAAGGGTGACTCATTGTGCTGCCAAATAAAAAGAAAATACTTTTCCCTTCCTCTTTTTGGGGTATATTTGATTTTTTTGTCTTTTTCAATAATGTTGGAAAGCTTGAAAAATAATAAAAGAATGCCATGTTTCAAAGGATGATTGAGTGTCACAAACATACTAGTTCCAAGCGCACAGAACATAGGGATGCTCAGGGCAAAGGGACATATGCAAGAAAAGGACACTCGAGAAAAATCCTCCAGGGGCCAAAGGTGTCAAGACGCAGAGGAAGAGTGCTACAGGGCTTGCGTATAAGGCATGTTTCAGATGGTTCAGTTGAGAGCAACATGGAGCCGACATTAGGCCAAAGACGCGGTTATTCAAATGCGATTAATAAAACACACAATGGTAACGTCATTCGATGTAATTTTAACGAGCCCAGAGAAGGAAAGCTCGGTGGTTTTTAATATTTAGAGAGTCTGAAAAAACGTAAAAGGAGACTCTGATGGGGTACCTTTTTCAAAAGTAGTATAGTCAGTTCGAAAAAGGGGTAAATTAGCACCGAAAAGACGTCTATTCAAAACCATTTTAACGAGTGTGATAAAGACAAGATCACTTGGCAATTTTTTCATTTTTAAGGAGTCTGAAAAAAGATTAACTATGGACTTCGTTAGGAATGTTCTTTTGGACCATTTTAACGAGTGTGAAAGAATAAGGTCACTCAGTGATCTTTTCAATTTTAGGGAGTCTGAAAAGAGCTTAACTATGGACTCCGTGGGGGTTCCTTTTTGTAAATTTACTCCCTCAGGCCCAAAAAAAGGGTAAAATTATACCAGAGGGTACTCTTCTAGGGACCTGAAGCCTCTAGAGTATACCTTTGTTTGTACAATTGACCGTCCAGACCGAAAAAGGGGTAAAATACTCCTGGATAGACGTGACTTCAAATTTCAGTTTAACGAGTGTGAAAGGCCACAAGATCGCTTGGCAATATTTTCATGTTTAGAGGGTCTGAAAAGGGCTTAAAAGAAGACTTGTTATGTTTTGGGAGTCCCGAGGGTGAGGTCAAGAGTGATAAAGAGTCATGCAAATGAGGCTCAAACTCGTAATTAGGAAAAACTAAAAGGACTCCTGAGCCTACAGTCATTAGTGACAACATGGACACCATAATGCAACCAGGATCTACCTAGGGCATCCATGTTCCAGTAAGCTCTACCACCAAATCGCGACACTTCTAAAGCAACAATGATGGTTCCATGTCGCAACCTAGTGGGATCGATCCTATGGAAAAGGGATAAAGACAACGAGATACAAAAGTAGGGGTGGAAACCTAACTTATATGCTCAAGTTGACCATCTGAGATTTTTACCCATGGACCGTCAAAAGTGACCCAAAACTCCAAACAAATGTCCTGATACCTGAACGTAACTTTCCATAGAAACTCTTGAATCACTCTAAATGGTTTTCAATTCAGAGAAAATGATAAGGGGGGGCAAAAAAAAAACAAAAAGGGGCCAAAAAGTCTATAAATAGATGCTGGTAGCTCATTATCACCATTGCTAATTTGGAAATTGACTTTGGAGAAAAAAAAACCCTTTGGTAAAAGTGGTGATTCCAGGAGCTACAGTGGACGAAATGACCATCTGTCTGGACCAAGTAAGTATAAACTACCTCCTTTTTCCTTTTAATTCTTTATATATGCATTTAATTTGTTTTTTTGGGGGGGCGTCGACCTCTAAAAGGTTGGCCCTAGGTCCATGCGGGTTGTCTTATGACAACCCGCATGTACACTCGCTCTGTCTGATGTCAGAGTGCATGTACACGCGACTGTCATTACAACAACCCGCGTGGACCCTCCAATGAGTGCAAAAAAAGTTTAAAAAGTAAGGCCTAACCCTCTAAAAATTTTCCCATGTGCAGGATGTATGTGCAATGGAGAGAATGAGAGCATGAAGATATTAGCGCACTAGTTAGTGAAGACCCTAACACTGTGGCAGTGTTAATGCAATGTGGCTTGATCAAGTTCTTTTTGTGTCCTTTCATGAGAGAACAACCTAGGCTACTGAATGCCTTGGTTGAATATTAGAACCTTGACGCAGAAGCTTTTATGTTAGAGGGGCAGTCACTAGTGCCCACTACAAAGGATATATACTTTTTGACTGGCCTCTCCAGGAGAGGGGAACCAGTCAATTTCTAGACATTTCCTGTTGGGCCTCACAATATATCGAAATTGATAGGACTTCATTGTGAGGCGGGAACATAACGATTGAGCTCACAGGTTCCAATAAGCAGGATCATCGATTTATCATTGCAGGTGATTCTGTTTCTTATTGGGCGGATAACTGGTTCTGCAGCTCTACATCAGGTGTCCCGTGCACAGATGAACTGTGTAGTCCAGTGCTTAAATGCATAGATATTTGTCTGGAGCACTACACTACTGGATTGTATGAAGAGAGAACTAATAGATTGTTGGTTGCAGACGCAGAGGAACTTCAGGTTCGGGATGATTTTATGCTCTTTTTTCTTTGAAAGAGTTCCTAGTTTCAGTCCTTGAGTGGTGGTATGAGGACATCAGGCCTCTCTTCTTGCGGTTTGCAGATGGGTAGTGTTGCTACCACGACAGGGTGGTGGAAGGACCAATGAGTCCTTTGATGATGACTTCTTTTCTTGGTTGTCGCAGAAGATCCCAGTCATAGAGGATTATCCTTATGCTGGGATTGATTTCTCGAGAGATCCCGAGATCCCTGTACCTCCGAGCGAGGAGCGAGGCGAGATGGGTAAGTTTTTATCATTTTTTTTTGTGAAACATATACAATTTTTATGTTTATATATATATATATATATCATTTTTTTATACCAGAGTATTTGACAAATATGTGTCTATTGTGTACAGATGTGGGACTCGCGTGACCTGTAGATTATGCGAGGAACAGGCGTCATCCTCATCCAGGGGCTGCACTTGCCGCCGCAGGGGGACTAGCAGTAGCAAGGGAGCTTCTAGCTGGTGAGGCTGAGAGGGTTTTGAGATAGGTTTAGCAAAATTTTACCTCACTCACTCTCACCATCCCCATGGAAGAGATTGAGGATTTGCCACCATCTATGCAACCTCATGTAGTGGGGGCACCATGGACATGGGTTTGACTGTTTCAGTGTTTGGAAAACATTGTTCATTATTACAACAGGGCCCACAGGCCCTAACCTTAGTTAGTCTAGACTCTTCACATGTCGATAGCCCTACTTGTATATATTTTTTGAGGGCATAAGCCCCATGACTCATTACTGGTCATATTTTTTGAGACGCTTGCGTCCACCGATGTACTCTGATGATTATGATATTATATATGGATTTTTATGTCTTTTTGTATCTTATGGATCATATTTTCCTTTAAAAATGTATTTACATGTTTATGTGTATGTCTTTTTATATGTGTGCGAGATGCCAGTCTAAAATTTGATTAGCTAGAGTATCTGTAACTTGGTTTAATCTCCTAGGAACATGAAAATATGTAATATAATCAAAGCTTCATTCTAAGAGACGTACCCTAAGGAATCGTCGGTGTAAAGTTGGATCATGAACATGCTAGACTCTATTTAACTGAGACACAACCAACTGAGCATCTAAATAGACCCAGAGATGAGAGATACCAAATGACAGGGCGTCACGAAGCAACTCAATAACTGCACTGTACTCGACGACATTGTTTGTGGTGTCACCTAAACATATACCTCCTAAAGATAATAACTGGCCTTGAGGTGTAAAAATTACCCAAGATGCGGAGGCAAGCCTCTGAGTGTGTCGGCTAGCACTGTCTGCGTACACAATGAACACCTCTGATTCACTTGACATATGCCACAGTGACAAAATATAACATAAAAAATGACACGTCCATAATACTAAAAGAAACCAAGAAGTAATAGTACCAAGACTATACATATGTTAAAAAAGTTACCCAAGGTGACCTACCTATGAGTAATACTTCTTGAGGTAGAGCCCATTTCTAGGCTCCCCCAAATCATTTCCCTCAAATTCAACCAGATGATAAGCGCCCTTTTTTAGAACCTCTTTTATGATGAATGGTACGAACCACATGGGTTTAAATTTTCCTGCCCCCAGGGAGTCCTTATCTTGGTCATAGACCAAGACAAGGTCATCTTCAGAGAAAATCTGAGGACGAACGGACTGATCATACTGACACTTGAATTTTTGTCTGTGAGCCTCATTGGCCAAGGCCGCATCACGACGTTTCTCATTGAGCTTCTCAAGGTATAATAACCGTTCTTCAAGTGGAGAAGTGTCTGGTAGTAACTGTACTTCCAATTTTAGGGACATGATCTGACATTCTATAGGAAAGACTGCTTCCAACCCATAAACAAGTTGAAAAGGTGAGAAACTGGTTGTAGTCTTAACATACATTCAGTAAGCCCATAATGTCGAATATAACATCAAATGCCAATTTAATGCTGAGTTGATCGTTCGTTGTAGGATGGTCTTAAAAGATTTATTTACAACTTCCACCTGGCCATTTTCTTGGGGGTAGTAGGGTGACGGATGTTCTTGCTACAATCCAAGATTTGATGTTAATTTGGTCATCATTTGGTTTTGAAAGTGACTTCCATGGTCAGTGACAATCTCTCTCAGGACGTCGAACCTTGCGATTATCTGGTTGAACAAAAAGAGAGCTGCAGTCTCTCCATCATATTTAAACATTGGCATAGCTTCGACCCACTTCGTAAAGTAGTCTACGGCTACAATGATATAACGATACCCCCTTGATGAAGGAGGGTTTCATGTAGTGTAATCAATCCCCTACTTGGTGAAGGGACCAACCGTGATGACAAGAAACATGGGAGTGGGATGTGTCATCATCTTCCGAGAGAAGATCTGACACAGGTGGCACTTCTTAACCGATTCGATACAATCTTTGATTAGTGTCGGCCAGAAGTAACCTGCTCATAAAATATTTTGGGTTGTTGCCAACCCCCAAAAATGACTGCCACATGCTCTGGTATGGCAATCATTAAGAATGATAATTGCTTCTTCATGAGTGAGACATCAGCGCAGGATGCAGTCTACACCTCTTCGATACAATGTATCTTTGAGTATGAGATAAATCTTAGCTTGATGGCGTATACGATGATGCTCATCACGAGAAGCAGAGGTGGGGTACCTCAAAGTCTAGATATAGACAAGTATACCTCTATACCAAGGATCCTAAGACACGATAAAAAACATATCTCCTCTGATAGGTGATTCTTCAGGCATAACATCACCTGACTCAACCGGAAGTTCCGAAATAAGTTCTGCGAAGACCAGTGACTTTTTGGATTTCACCGAAACGAAATCTAAGTCAAATTCTTGGAGGAAAACTATCCATCTAATGATATTTTCACCTATTACTTGTCGTGTCAACATGTATTGAAACAGATTCACAATGACAATGACGATGGTCTTGCGAAACAGAACATAATGATGGAACCGTTGAACAACATGGACTGCTGCCAACACAAGTTTTTTGATATGAGAATAATTGAGTTTTGGTCCGATGAGGCCCTGACTCAGGTAATAGATCACATATTCTAAGAGAAAATCATCTTCTTGAACAAATACCATGCCGATGATTGACTCTGCTATAGCCAGGTATAATAAGAAATCTGTTAGGGTCCTAACCCACACATAGGCAGAACAATATATTTGGATGTAATAAAGGTCAATATTAATAAGGACTTTTAATAAAATAGAATAAGGCAGATGTAAGAAGACCTAATAGAAGCTTCCTCTTCTATAAGGATCTTCCTCTAGATGCTTATTTTTAGTATAAATAGGAGTTGAGGGTATGAGAACTCTAGCTTGGATATTATTGTAATAGAGCTCTACTCAACTGGAGGTTTCCCCCTTGAAGAGGCCCGTGAACATTGCTTTCAGATTCAAAGTGTTATTTCTGTTGTTATTCTTATATCATTTCAGTGTTATTGTGGTGAATTTTCTGGTTATATTGTTGTTATTCTGCCATTACTAGCATTTTATTTCTGTTCTGCATACATTTTATATCTAGTATATTACAAGTGGTATCGGAGCACTTTCCTCGGCAGAAACTGTGGGTTAAATTTTTTTTCAGGGTAGAGACGTATTCCAGCGTCTTTAAGCCACAAAGATATGTCATTACGTGCATAAACCCACGGTTGAGGGATTCATAAACGCAAGAAATATAAGTGGTACTTAAGCGCACATCTATTGGCCACCCTTGTAACCCCTGTTGGTACCCCTTTGAGTGGTAGCGCATCAGAAAACACCTATGTACAGATCGGCCTAGATTACCTGAAGGCCTCTTTAGATAAACCGATCGACCACCTGACTTCTACAGTGTCACCGAGAACAACACTCGGAAAGATACTCTCTAGTACCTAGGTAGTCGGGTAGTACGGCTAAGGGAATGGTCTATCCTCCTCAATTAGTTCCCTAAGATATTGGGTCGAGTACTATTGTTGGACCCCGCATGTATATCAGAGAGCTATAGAACAGGGCAAACCATTGTCTGTAGAACCCTTGAATACCTAACCCTTGGGGACATAAACATAAACAAATTAAAACATACAAGATCTATTGCTGCACAACTATGTTCGGGTTGCCAAGTAAATACAGATTTCTTTCTGGTTAAGCATTTGAGCATTTCCTCTCTGTAGTATTCTTTAGAATGGAGTATAACTCCGTAAAAAAAAGAAAAAGAAAAAAAAAGTCTGGAATTTTTTTCACCATTATTTCAAACCTATTCCATTGGATTCATCTCTTTGCCCTTATCACATTCATCCATATAATTTTTTCGGTATAAACTTTTTACCCCGCTCGCCCCTTTTCAACTCCCCCATCCTCATGGCCCATACTCATAGCCAAGACTTGGAAGCTCGCTTCAACACCTTGCAATCTAGTCTCATTGAGACCCAACAAGAAGTGAAACAACTCAGTGCCAATGCCATCGCCATCAATACAACCATGAAGTCCTCAATGGGAGAAATCAAACAAGACCTCACCACCCAGCTTGAATCAATATTTTTGGCACTTTGCACCAAACTGCATATCCCTACAAATAACCCTTCCTCTTCCTCACCCCCACATACTAAAGGTAACCATTCCTCTCATTCCCATACCTTGCAGAACCATCACTTTCAACGTGGCCTACGCCTTCCATGGGTGGATGTGACTAAATTTGATGGCTCGGACCCCACTGGTTGGGTAACCCAAATGGAACATTACTTCTCTTTATATAGCATTACAGATGACTTGGCCAAACTCTTGTATGGTTTTCTCCATCTAGATCAAGAATGTTGGCAATGGAGAAAGAATTCTCGTCAAGGGTATATTGCTTGGACACAATTTGTGGCAGAGCTTTATGAACGCTTTGACACTGACACCAACCATTTGGTCCATTTGACAAAGTTGAAACAATTGGGAACAGTGGAAGACTTTATAGCTTCCTTTGAGTGCCTGGATTTTAGAACAGAGGGCATGTCTAATGCCTTTTTCCAAGAGCATTTTATCAGTGGCCTCAAGGATGAAATTCGAGCCCATGTCCTCATGGCTCAACCCGAGAGTTGGGTGGAGGCTACAAAAAGAGATAAAGAAGCACAACATGTTGTATCTTCTCAAAACCACAAACCCTCCTTCATCCCTCGCCCTAAACCAATAAATCCCACTACTCCCTCTGCTCCACTAAAGATCCAAAAAATGACTCAGGTTGAAATGGCTGAACGCCAACTCAAAGGCCTTTGTTATAACTGTGATGACAAATATTTCTCGGGCCATAAGTGTAAATAACAAAATATTTTTATGGCCATCTCCGAGGAGATTTCAGAAGAATTTGAAGAAACTCCCTCTATGTCTGAATCACCTGAATCCACCGATATAACCCCTCCCTCAGATCCTCGCAAAGTAGAACCAGTCATTTCCCTCAATGCTCTCACTAGATTCTCCACTCCCCAAACCCTCAAGTTAATCGGTTACATCAAGCATCAGAAGGTCATCATTCTGGTTGATAGTGGAAGCACCCATAATTTTATTCATCACTGCATTTCCCAAGAAACTCATTGCTACATCCATGTCGTCAATAATTTCCAAATCATGATTGCCAATGGTGGTTCCATGAAATGTGTAGGGCATTGTGAAAATGTGCATCTCCAAATTGGTGACTACCACATGAAATCCCATATGTTTTCTATTGACATGGGAGGTTGTAACATTATGCTGGGTGCAGACTGGCTAAGGACTTTGGGTCCCATTCTCATGGATTTTAAAGACTTAACCATGCAATTCGACCAGGAGGTCCACCAATATAAGTTCCAAGGCATCATCATTGGTTCACCTGAGATCATTAGTTCCCATCGCATGGAAAAGCTGCTCAAAAAGGGTCATTCTGGTGTTATCGCCCAACTCCATGCCATACAAGCAACAGAGACACCCTTCGTACCGAAAGACCTCCAAGCCATCCTTTCTAAACATCAATTGGTCTTTTCCACTCCCCAAGGCCTCCCTCCTTCCTGTGGTGTTCATGATCATTCCAATCCCCTTGTACCAGGAAGCCTTCCTCCCAATATCCATCTGTATCGTCACCCATTTTCCCAAAAAAATGAAATTGAGAAAATGGTCCAGGAACTCCTTAATGCAGGTGTTATCCGCCCTAGTAGGAGACCCTATTCATCTCCTGTGGTCATGGTCCTGAATAAAGAAGGTTCTTGGCAAATGTAACCTGACTTTTGTGCCCTCAACAAACTTACCATCAAAGACAAATTCCCCATTCTTGTCATTGATGACCTCCTGGATGAATTGAGTGGCGCCCAATTCTTCACTAAACTGGATCTTCGTTTGGGCTACCACCAGATACGTATGAAAGAGGTAGATATTCCCAAGACTTCCTTTAAAACTCATGAGGGCCACTATGATTTTTTGGTCATGCCCTTTGGCTTGTGTAATGCCCCCTCCACCTTCCAAATCCTCATGAATCATGTCTTCCTTCCTTTTCTCCACCATTTTGTCTTAGTTTTCTTTGATGATATCCTCATCTATAGCAAAATCTAGACATACCATCTTTCTCATGTGGATAGAGTTCTCCATCTACTCTCTCAACACCAACTTTTCCTAAAACAGTCTAAATGTGCTTTTGGTGCCTTAGAAGTAAAATAATTGGGTCATCTGGTTGGAAAAGATGGCGTTAGGGTGGATCCTAAAAGATTGAAGCTATGCAAGACTGGCCTCACCCAAAGACTCTTAAGAGCTTGCGTGAATTTCTAGGCTTAACAGGGTATTATTGCAATTTTGTTAAGAATTATAGGAAGATTGCAACACCTCTCACTACTCTCCTAAAAAAGAACTCTTTCACTTGGACTCCAGTCGTTGCTCAAGATTTTCAAACCTTGAAGATGGCCATGTGCACCACTCCAGTCCTCTCCCTTCCCGATTTCACAAAGACCTTTGTGTTGGAATGTGATGCCTCAGGGAAAGGAATTGGTGTTGTCCTTATGCAAGAGGGTTGACCTTTGGCCTTTACCAGAAAGAAACTATCTGAAAGAAATCTAGGCAAATCCATCTATGAAAAGTAAATTTTGGCTATTCTGCATGTTGTGGATCTGTGGCGTCCTTATCTATTGGGGAAACGGTTCCAAATTAAGACATACCATCAAAGCCTCAAGTATTTTCTGGAACAACGCATTTCCTCCCCATAACAAAAAAATTGGGTGACTAAACTCTTTGGATATGATTATGAGATCATTTATAAGAAAGGCAAAAAAAATGTGGTTGCGGATGTACTTTCCTGCAAATATGAAGATGAAGAATCCATTTTTTCTCTTTCATTCATTGTACCCGATTGGCTCCAAGTCGTTCACCAGGAATGGCTACAAGATCCCAAACATTAATAGTTGATCTAGCAATTGCAGTCCAATGCTCCAGCTTCCCCAGGGTCCTCTTGGCTCCATGAGGAATTTTGATACAAAGGCCGTTTGTATTTAAGTAAACAATCAAAGCTTAAATCCATGGTACTTTATAAGCTTCATGCTACACCCACAACAGGGCACTCCGGGTTCACCAAAACCTATGACAGGGTCAAACATTCCTTTTTCTGGGATGGTATGAAATAGGACATTTGTAATTTTGTAGCTGAATGTGACATGTGTCAATGCAACAAGGGAGAAACAGTCAAATCGTCGAGCACACTATAACCGCTCATGATTCCTCCTGCTATTTGGAAGGATATCTCTATGGATTTATAACCGGCTTACCCAAATCGGGAAATAAACCTGTCATCATGGTGGTTGTTGATCACCTTTCCAAGTATTCTCATTTTTGCGTCCTTCAACACCCATTTACAACATCCATGGTGGCTCAAATATTCATGGATCAGGTCTTCAAGCTTCATGGCATGCCGCTCTCTATTGTTTCTGATCGTGACCCAACTTTCACAAGCAATTTTTGGTAAGAATTGTTCAAGATACAAGGCACAGAATTGCATCTCAGCATAGCTTATCATCCCCAGGATGATGGCCAAACGGAAGTTGTCAACAAGTGTTTGGAAACATATTTGAGGTGTTTTTCCTTAGAAAAGAAAAATCAGTGGGCTCAATGGTTACCCCTAGCTGAATGGTGGTACAACATTTCATACCATACAACTACATGCATGACTCCTTTTGAAGCAGTATATGGACAGAAGCCACCTTCAGTTCTCTCATACTTACCAGGTGCCTCGAAGGTTCAGGCGGTTGACCTAACACTTACAGCTTGAGAGGATATTCTTAGTAACCTTAAAGAGAATTTAGTCATGGCACAAAATCACATGAAGCAACAAGCAGATCAAGGTCACTTTGAACGTTAATTTACAGAAGGGGACCAAGTGTTTCTTTGACTGCAACCTTACAAGAAAACTTCCCTCAAGGCCGATAATTGTTAGAAGCTAGCACCCAAATTTTATGGTCCTTATACCATGCTCAAGCATGTGGGACAAGTCACCTATCATTTAGCGTTTCCCAGCCATTCAAAGCTACATCCTATTTTTCATGTTTCATGCTTAAAGAAGGTGATTGGATCTAAGTGCCAAATTCAAACCAACCTTCCAGAGTTAGCTGAAGAAGGATCCATTTGGCTACAACCAGAAGCTGTTTTGGAACAGTGTGATTTTTTCCTACGTCAAAGAACAATCAAGGAAGTGCTAGTCCATTGGAAAGATACAACTCCAGTAGACGCCACTTGGGAACCAGCTACCATTCTGCAACAATTTCCTCATCTCAAGCCTTGAGGACAAGGTTGTTTTTAAGGGGGCAGACATGTTAGGGTCCTAACCCGCACATAGGTAGAACAATATATTCGGATGTAATAAAGTTCAATATTAATAAGGCCTTTCAATAAAATAGAATAAGGTGGATGTAAGAAGACCTAATAGAAGCTTTCGCTTCTAGAAGGATCTTCCTCTAGATGCTTCTTTTTAGTATACATAGGAGTCGAGGGTATGAGAACCCTAGCTTGGATATTATTGTCATAGAGCTCTGCTCAACTAGAGGTCGCCCCCTCAAAGAGGCCCGTGAACATTGATTTCATATTCAAAGTGTTATTTCTGTTGTTATTCTTATATCATTTTAGTGTTATTATGGTGAATGTTCTGGTTATATTGCTGTTATTCTACCATTACTAGCATTTTATTTCTATTATGCATACATTTTATATCTGGTATATTACAAAATATTTGTTATAGTTGGGTGGCCGAAGCAGAGGGGCAGTTGTGAGGGTATGTTTCAATGCTTCAAAGGATCATTGAGTGGCATCATCCCAATGAAAAGAAACATCTTTCTTCAGTAAGTGCATAAAGACCTTTGTGATCTCGACATAGTTGGCGATGAAACGCCTTAAAAAATTCGCCTTTCCCTGTAGACTCTGAAGTTGAAGGATTCTGCGTGGGGGAGGCAACTGAACTATTGCCTCAACCTTGAGAGGATCAACCATGATCCCTGTTGTTGACACTATGAAACCTAAAAAACGTCCCGATGTTACACAAAAGATGCATTTGTTGGGATTCAAGCAAATCTGGAAGTAGCGACATCACTCAAAGATAAGTCAGAGGTGTGTGGGATGATCCGTTTTCTTGCGAGATCAAGATGCTAAGTCATCTAAATAGGCCTCAACTATATGCTTGAGATCATGGAAATAAAAAGACATGGCCCACTGAAAGGTCGCTCCAGTATTTTTGAGACCAAAAGGCATCTTACGATACACGAATGTACCCCATGGATAATTGAATGTCGTTTTGTGCTGGTCTTCGGGTTTGATTTGTATCTGATTATATCCTGAAAAACCATCCATGAAAGAAAAGGCCTCGCAACCTACACATTCATCGATTATCTGGTCAATGAATGGTGTGGGAAAATTATCTTTTGGACAGGCCTTGTTTAAATCATGAAATTCCATACACACGTGAATCGTGCCATGTTTCTTGTTGACCGGCACCGGATTTGACACCCATTGGGTCAGATGGATAGGGTAGATAAAACTAGCTTTGAGAAATTTCTCGACTTCAAACTTAATGGCTACTACTTTCCTAGGATTAACTAGATGAAGCTTCTGCCGGACTGTCTTGGCATCATGATAAGTTTTGATTTCATGTTCGACTATTTTTGGATCAATGCCAGGCATTTCCTCGTAAGACCAGGAAAAAACGTCGCGAAATTATTTAAAAAGATTTGTGTAGACTTGAATCTCTTTGGGGGAACAGTCAGCTCTGATGAAAACATTCTCCATGATGCCAGGGGTTCTTGAGATATTAATCAGTATAGTTTCAGAGATAGTTTCCATATTACCCTCGGCATAAACCTCATGTATAGCTAGGGGATTAATAGGACAAGACCTATCTCCAGTCATAGTTAAGGTGAATTCTCCTACTTCGATTCCACTTAACTCTGGGAGGAAGTATGATCGGTGATGGAGATCATCCCAGGGTTTGGCTGGACTAGTCATTGCTTCAATTATTGCTTCGTGAGAGGGCAAGACTAAGTCTAACGCATTGGTATTAGTGAGAGAACCTTGATCCCAAATAGGCTCTAGAATCGGATCTAACTCTTGTGTAGGAGTTGGATCGGTGTCGATTGAAGCTTGTTGGACTAAAGAGTACACTACTTCAGTTGCGGACAAGGGCATGGACATGCCAGGGTTCCCTGTCCCTTCCATCATGGTTTATGGGAAAGGAAGTATCCACAGATCGTTGAAGTAAGTCATGCGAAACAATGAAACTTGGAAAATCTCAACCTTATGGTGGTCAGATATGAACTTGACATCGCCTTGAGGGGGCGGGTAATCGAAGGTACCCATCAAAGATGGGCACAAACCAACCCCTACATTGACTATGCCTGGTTGAGGATTATCAATCATCGAGACCACGGATGCCCCCGGTGAAGGGTCAGGTTTGGAGAAAGACAATTGATCAATGGTCACAATCCGGTCCTCACGTGGAAACACCAAGACCTAGAAAAATATAGCAACCACTTCTTGCATGGCATAAGTCCAACTCCTTCCTAAAAAGAGATTGTAGTCGAGGGATGCATCAACTACTTCTACCTCGACGCACACGGTCTTCCCTCCTAACTACACGGAGAAAGAGGGAATGATACCATGTGGTCAAAATGAACAACCATAAAAAATAGTGAGAAGAGTAGGTGACAGAGACAAAACGGGTTGGCCATTGGACTTCCAATATGATAATGACATAACGCATGTCAAGGTGCCCTCATCAACCACCGTGCAGAAAATGTTCTGAGTACAAGTTTTCGTGGGGTAAGCCACTACTATCTAAAACACTACGTGGTAAGGTAGATGAGGTTTTAAGTCGGTTGTATCCATCATGATTGTACCCAGATTACAAGTCTCAGTAGATCCTAAAGAGGCTAACAAATATTTACTCTGGGAAGGGCAGCTTTGGAGGACCTCCAAAGCAGACATCACACAAGGGGTTTGGAACAAATCCTCCACCACAGAATAGTTCTGGGTGGCCCTTGCATTTGGGTTGTGAGAATCTTTCTTGAACGCACCTTTTGGGATGTGTGTCATTGTTTCACCCAAAGTCTTCTCGATCTAGAGAGGAAGAGATGGGATTTTAGCTTCTTTACCCTTCTCAGAAGTACTTGGTTTACTGTAGTCATGCGCTCTAGTCAATATAAAATCATCACCCTTCATCATATACACATTCACAGATGCAGGATTGTTTGAAGATGGAGAGGGTATTTGATTGCCCCCTTCCGCGCTTGTAGAGGCTTGGGTTAGGTTTTGCCCATGTTGAAATGGATTGGTTAACATGATAGGCTATTGTTGTGTCACAAAATTTTGGGCCTCTGTAAGATGAGGACATTGGTGGGTCGGGTGGTCTTCCACGTACAGGTTGCACGGATAACTCGCCTTTCGTTTCTCAGTGTTGCCCCCACCAGGATTATTAGTGGGTTTCTTATCCTCCTTGCCCTTCTTTCATTATTTTTTCTTAACATCAGGCTGCTGGGTGGCCTTTGGATTTGTCTATAGCACTGTGTGTACATCCGACGTTTGGGTAGGGGGAGCAGCCAAAACAGTAGTTTGGTTAGCCGCTGTGTGTTGTATAGACAATTGCTGCAATTGCTTCGTCAGTTGTTCAGCAGGCTTTGTTTGTGTTGAACCAAAAATACCATCGGCATGTGGTCTAGCTCTCTGTCTGGTTTTATCAAGTATTGAGTGTGGCACATCTGGCAAGATCTCATATAATAAACCAGACTGAGAGTATATTAGCTCAAGTTGTTGATCTCTCATGATGGCATCTTCTTCAGAAAACACTCCCAACGTCGCGACGTCTTTCGATAACTATGGGACCAAAGACTTAAGGAACCAATCGAGCATGAATGTTGGTGGGACTAGCACCTTAATTAAACTCTTCCGACATCTCCATTCTCATATGTGATCAAAGATATGGTCTGCTTTTGTCTGTTCGAAATTGGCCAGCAATTCTATGCCAATGTCGTATCTCACAGGTAATTGGAAATGGTTTAGGAAAGCCATTACCAATTCACCAAAGGAAGATTATTTTGAGCGGTCGAGCTCAATGTACCATTTTGTGGCACTCCCAATGAGAGTACGTTGAAACAATTGCAACTGTACGGAGTCGTCTTTCAATGAGTTAGACAAGCACCAAATATGGAAGGTGGTCACATGATCTCCTGGATCTTCATTAGTCTTGGCTTCAAACTTTGGTATGTTTGAAAGAAACTTCGTCGACATAGGGGGCCAACGTGGATCATGACCGATAGGGTCATTCAACAACCTTGTTAAGTCTGGAAAATGTAAGGTTTCTAGGAAAGGTAGTTTGGGTTGTTGGTGATAACCATGAAAAAAGGGGCCTGGAGTTTGATTGGCACCAGGTTGCCAGGAAAAGTTGGGTTGCTGGCCGAGGTTCTGGTAAAAAGCATGGCCATGACCAACATACAGATTCTGCGTGTGAGAAGACATAGACAGATGGTTCCCAAAATAGGACGTAGATGGTTGGGCATGCAATATATTCGGAGGACTTTGGGAAGGGTTGCTCCGTGTCAATCCCATGGGCATAGGCATAGCACCTTGTCCAGGGTTCCACTGGTTGTGAAAAGAATTTCCCTAGATCAACATTCCTGATGAGGGAACTGATCCTTTCCAATAATTACAAGGTCCTGATGCGGAATAAGTTCCTGGGTTTGCCCCCTATGCAGGAATAGTACCCTGCATAGGATTAGTTTGTCCATAACCATGGTTGTCCCCGGTCGGGAAAGAAGCTGACGAGAACGTGTTGTTACCAAATGCACCGAAAAAATAAAACAGTGTTGACCCCACCGACATATTATGAGAAGGTGCTCCTTGACTCACTACTCCAATTGAACTATGGTGTGTGCTTGGTCCGGCAGATTGCTAGTGGGTACCGCCGAGTGAAGGGGATGAAGGAGGTATATGACCTTCCCCATAAGGGAAATCATTAAAAGGAGCTGAAGTTCCCCCCATGGGTCCTTGCAGAGGAGTGTTAGAGCTCCCTGCGCCCAGACCTAAAGTCTGCAAAGTGGAGTAGGATAGTACAAGACTTGTACCTAAGCTAGGCATCCCGTATGAGAATGGAGGGCCTGTCACACTCTGTGTGAAAGGAGCAGTGGTCGTCGCCAAAGCTAGGATCAGACCACTTCTCAAGATAGAGGCAGTCGAGACCGTGGTGGCTCGGACTGGCGACGGTGGGGTAGGAGGTGGAACACCTCCTGTGACGACAACCATGGCGGGAATATCAGGATTCCTAGAAGAAGAGACATGATTTTCCTCCATGATCGTTCGCTTTAAAGGTGTCAAAAGGTCCTTTAACAGAGGTTGGTCAGGTGTGATTTTTGGTGACTCGGTTGCTTCAAAAGACCCTTTTTGGTCTAGCTTTCACCTTAGGGATGGTGGGGGTGGCTCCAGTGCAACCGGTGGCAGGCCAAGAAGCCTTTGTGACCAGCAGAGCTTGAGATCCTCCACTGTGTGAGAAGATCAAAGACACACTAGGGATTTATTTTCGTTCAAAAAAAACACACATTAGGAAAATCCCTATAAGATAAAACAAGCAAATACTAAACTAGTTGGAAGAACAGTTACAACAACCAACACTAGAGCAACTTACTAGTGCAAGTGCAACTCGAACACGGAAGCACCCTATGGTTATACTCTATAAATAATGGCCCGATGTTTTTCCTAGGTAGCATGGTATACCCTCGCAGTCACCTGTGTATGTCTCTAAAAAAGATAGGCAACTAGGTTGCCAGTGCGCGAACAGTCACCAGGCTGGTACAGTCGACAGTCGGGTAGACCACAATGAGCAGGGTATTGAGCCCAAAACCTATCAGGGGTATCGAAGGAAAGTGGTTCAAAAGACAACTGAGTATCTCAAACGGATTCAAGATCGAATGGATTCGAGACCCACAAAGCTCCGTGGAAAATGCAATCGATGGAATCCCAAGACAAGCCCTCTATATGTGTTCTCCACCATGATTGGTCTAGCTTTGGAGGGGTTATCTCCACTACCTTTCCGCATGTGACCTCATGTTTATCCCCTATGTTAGAGGGGTCCCGGATAAATTTCATGATACTGGACTTGGAAACTCCCTAACTCAGACTCCAATGTTTGATTTAATGGCCTTGAAGAGTTTCCTCTCCAACCTAATTCAAGGCCCTAACCCTAAACTAGTTGGTTGACCCTACAAACATAAAAATTCTAATGAATTTAGATTTATCATTAATTTTTATGGCTTGTCTTAAGTCAAAGGTTATGAAAGTGAAACTAGTGATGTTTGAAAGATGAAAAACAAATGAACAGAAAGCTGGAAACAATAACTTCTTCTTGAAAACAACTTTTCAAACTAAAAAAAATAAAATTGCTAAGATATTTAAACAACAAACTCAAAGCAGGATTTCACTCGACTATGAGCTACTTATTATCTAAGTAAACCATCAAGAACTTATGAAAGCAGAGACTTTTCCTGGTTACTAATGCAAACCAACACTATTTAACCAAACAAAGAAATACAAGTTTTTTTTTTATTTGAATGCTCACAAAGCAAAAAGGAAAAATATCAACAAATAAAGACCAAGAAAAATTATAGCCTAAGCGCAGGTCGCAAAGAGCCACTTTAAAAATAACACATAAGAAAATTAAAACTAGACTCTCACACTTGTCTAAAAACCCTATGAAAAGAAAATTTTGAGGAAAAATTCCTAATGAAAAAAAAAAGAAAGCTATTGCTGTGATCAAACCTAAGTTACTGACCGCTATGACAAAGATCCAAAAACCTAAGAGGTATAACTCTTGTCAAAGGAAATGATGTATGCCTTACCTTAAACAAGAATTGTCTTCACATGCAGGCTACTGACAGTTCAACAACAAGAATATGCAGGCGAGCTGTGTAAAGTCAAGGCGTGTGTACACACGTGCAAGCCTTATATAGGCTGCATGTATCTCTGAAACTCTAGGACAAATGAAAATCCAAGTAATCAAGCCCAGGTAGAGACTACTGGTAGTGAGAACCAATATCTCTTGAAGACTCAGACACTTACTTTAACAGAAGAAACAAAAAAAAACAATTCAAGGAAAACTTCGTAGAACAAACCAATCTGAGGTGAAACCTAAGCTATAGACTACAAACAACAAAGACTAGAATGAGTTCCATAAAACCCCTAAGAAGGATTATTTCTGACAGGGGAGAGGATGGCTGCCTCTCTAAAAGAAATTTTCGGGAATCATACACGCGACTGACACTTCCTCAGCTATCGTGTACACATGGGCTGTGGGAAGGTAGGGTGTGGGTACATGCGTTCAGACCTTATACAGGCCGCGTGTACCTCTGTGGGTCTCGAAAAAAATGCAGTCAAGCAAAGAAACATAGATAACTGGTATGGAAGACCAAAAACTCTACAAGCTCAAACTTTTGTAGAAACTTTAAAAACAAGGAATGAAACCAGTTTTTAAAAATACCCAAGAAAAAACATTCCCAGAAACCCTAGAGATCCCCAGTATGGTCACCAATTATGTTGTGGGTGGGAAATCCCTCCTACGGACTAGCACTAAGGGTTTTATCATGCATGCAAAAATGACCTAAAGATTCTTACTTTTTAACATCATCCCATGCCTAAACCCCCATTACTCATATGTAAATACAAGGCTCAAGAGATTCGGTTGATGTACCTTATTTTTCGTGTTTGATGTCGATCCCTTTTCACGCTTGGTCGTTCTTTGACTGCAACTCTCCTCCCAATGTTGACCTGCATTCACTAAAGACAAACAAAGAACTCCACAATCACTTGATCTATGAACTAACAGGTTAGAGATTTAATCAATCATACAATCAATATTCCAATAATGACAATCTCATATGGTGGGATGGCAAAAGCAATTCTTTTATTAACTTCACAATGATACCTTACAATGATAAAGTTGGCTACTGCTCCTCGATCCTGGTCCTGGGATTTTCTTCAACTGTCTTCCAACTGCTTTGCTCTATACTTCTCTTTGCACAAGGATGGCTAAAGGTTGGGACAAAGGGAATGCTTAATCGGGTATAGTTTCTTTACTATCATTCTCCTCCTTTCAAATGGGACCCCTACCCCTTATTTTGTAGGTTAGAAGGAGCTAGGTATTTTGTCGAATGACCTGCCATGCATGGCCAAAATGTTTAGTTAACTTGCCCAATGTTGTGTGTTCCATCAACAACTTTCCTTTTTTTGTGCTTTTGTAGGTACACACGGCCTGTCTTGGGTCAGATAGCATGTACACGCCTGCAATAATGGAGCAGGGCACGTGGGCCTTTATAAAGGGGTTTTTAAGAAGAGTTTTTCAGTAGTTTTTTGGCAAAGAAGGAATATGAGATGGCCTAATGTTAGGTAAGCATGTCTGGTGAAAATTAGGGTTATAACAGACTGGGAAAGGCCAGGCTCAGGATAACCCTCACTCCAACATGTAGACAATGATCTCTTACCACAAGCCTAGTGATAATTCTTTAACCATGTGAGCACTCGATCACTAGCTGAGATTTTAACCTAAACCATCCAAGAAACAAAATGAGAGAAAATTTAACTACTGCAGAAGAGGATGAGCTTGGGATAACCCGCTGCTCAAACATGCAAACGATAATCCTATACCACAGGCCTAGTAATAATACATTAACCATGTGAGCATCCAATTGCTGTTTGAGAATACTAATTATTAGAAGAAAACATTTATATGATAAGATAAATAGCAAGCAAAATAATTCATCTACCATAATCCTTCATCATATATCCACACAACGATTCATCATTTCCATCATTAAAGAAAAAAACAGTAAAGCAATTGCACCATATAACTTGACAATATATTTGATAGCTCTTACTTGTTACATCTTCTCATGAACTGAATAGGAAATAGTTTTTCTCCAGGCTCAATTACACATGCATATGATGAAAACAACTTTGTCTCTGGTCCAGAAGGACTTCTTCATTCATAGCAGCTCCAAAGTAATTCTTAAAAACTAGAAAGAAAAGAGTTCTTGCAACAAACCATCGACCCTTAGACCATCGGTTGATGTTCCTATTTATAATATAAAGTCTTAACAGTAATTAACGGTAAAATACAATTTGAGCTAATAAAAAATTGCCACGTGGTGTCATCATCTAATAGTCTTTCAACAGTCCACCCGAGTTGTTTCTTGAAAAGGGTGGATTCTTTCATAATCGAACCATCTGATAAAGAGTTCTTCACAAGTATGGGCTCATGGGAATCTGTGTTTTTCCATTGGGGCCGCATATATCCCTCTATTGTTCGCTGCATGTGCTTGGTATTTTATCAAGGTGGAATTCAACTGTTTCATCATGGTTTTAACTCTGATCGGGTGTTCTATGAATTTTCAGACCTGTCTTGGCCTCGCATTGGCTACCTTTGCGCACTCTTCGGCCCATAGGGAGTCTTGTTCGGCATACATATTGAGCACGTTTCTTATGTCGATAAACTCACTGGGGTTGCCGAACTCGGGGAGCTTGATATCTTTCATTACTTTATTAATTTTATCCCAGTGCTTATGGCACTTGGCATATTGTTCTTGGATCTCTCGATGTGGGTCCTGGGACATCTTAGTCCAGTATGTTGCAGATCTCTTTATGCGGTCGAGGATATTTTTTCTTAATAGCTGCAAGATACCAGATATATAAAATATGCAGAACAGAAACAAAATGCTAGAAATGACAGAATAACAGTAAAATATCCAGCATAATCTTCACAATACACAGAAATGATATACGAAATAACAACAGAAATAACACTTTGACTCAGATAGCAATGTTCACATGCCTCTTCGAGGGGGCAACCTCCAATCGAGCAGTGCTCTGTTACAATAATATCCAAGCTAGGGTTCTCATACCCTCGACTCCTATTTATACTAAAAAGAAGCATCTAGAGGAAGATCCTTCTA
>ML806066.1:256702-273428 GCA_009831015.1 Picea engelmannii
TCTTTCGAATATATCTAAGCCTAATGCATGAGAAGGGAGAGTAACAGAAGTACCTCTTAACTGACGTTTGTCCCTGCATGCTCCGAGTTGCGCTCCAATCCTTTGCTCCTCGCTGAGGTCTATGGACAAAACAAGATACAACCACTTCCTACTCTATTGACATTAGCTTGAAAATAGATCTATCACTGAATGATAAGTTCATGTAACATCAGACACAAACTAGAAAGAAACAGGCCAAGCATGTCATATTAATGAGAATAATGACAGCAGTGCTTACAATCGTAGATGCGAATGCGACAGCTTCGTCAGGTCCTCTTTGTCTAACCCTTACCTAAACGATCCACAACCTGGATGAGAGCAGCTTCGATGATTGCTCTCCTTTGGCTGACTGCAAGTTTCCTCCAAGATCATAAGTTTCACATATTCTCTTCCTCTTCCACACTTATGAGATCATAAGTTTGGTGTGATTCCCATTTTGCATTCCCTTCATACCACTCATGAGATCATAAGTTTGGTATCATTCTTCATTTTGCAGTCCCTTCATACCACTCATGAGATCATAAGTTTGGTATCATTCTTCATTTTGCAGTCCTTCTTTCACCATGAGAAAGCTTGTTTATATAGCCTTGGAGAGGCTTCAACCACTTGAGATATCCTTGGGGAAGGTGAGGATTTTCCTCCTTCAGTTGAGGATCTGCTCTAGGATCATGGCTGGACTAGGGATTTGAATCCAACTGCCTTCCAAGAATGAAAAGATGCTTCCCCCATTCATCTCAACAACTTAACAACCACCCATAATAGGTAGCGCTCTCTCAAAAGGAGCGTTGTAGCGCTCCCTAGTAGGCTTTAGGGGGTGCCAGCGCCCTCAAAATCTATAACGCTCCCTCAAAAGGGCCAAGGAGCGTTATAACGCTCCCTAACAGTGTATGGGGGAGCACCGACACTCCGAGATAGTGTAAGGGGGAGCGCTCCTCTCCAAAACTCAGTTTTTGAGGTGCTTTCAGGTGGCAAAAGGTTTGCAAGCTTGTTGACTCATTTCTCCTCTTCCAAATTAGATGTTTGAGGTGTTTCAAGTGTCCTTATCATGTCGTTATGGGTACGACATAGGCATCATGGAAGTATTCTTTGCTTGACACTTGAGACACTTGTGAGCAACATACAACACTTGCGACTTTGTGAGCAAAATGCGACACTTGCAACACTTGTAATGACGACACTTGCAACACTATCAAAGTGAGTAATTTTGATGTGTAACAATGGTAACTAAAATAGAATGGTCCACAGTAATATTCCTCTTCTTAGAAGTCCTTTGTATGATGGCCTTCTTGTTTTGATCATAGGAGATCGCATAGATGTTTGCTACTTCGTCTACTGACTCTGGTATCTGTTGGTCATCCCATGTGAGCGTGTTTCCTAGGCTGTCGGTCATATATATTTGTTCAAGATCAAACTCTTGAACCTCCTTGTTTTTCTCCGAAGGCCCGACCTCTTCCTGATGTTTATCGGGGACCTGAGTATCAAGTGGAATGGATGTGTCGGGAGCAAGCTGAATACTTTCCTGTATTCTAGCCGTGGCATCACCGACGTCCTTCTGCGGGGATATTTCTTTTGACACATCTAATTATGACTTGTCCTTGGGACTACCTGCTCAGGTCTCTGGTGCATCAGGTGTTTCTGTGTCTAAGCCACTTTCAACTCCTTTTTCTTCTCTTATGTCCTCTTGACTCTGAACATCGGGAACAAGAGGTGTTTTTTCCTCGGCTCCCTTCTCTTCTTCTACATGCACAAAGATTTTCTGAGATGTCTATGGACTCTCATCATCACTATATATATCTATGAACTCGGACAGAGGGTTAGGCGCATTGGTTTTGACTGACACCCAACCCGACTTTGATTGATTCATCGTTCCTGTCGGTGAATTGACTGGCGGTAGTGTGGATTTAGGGTCATCTAACCCATTGATGTTACCAGGGTCAGTGAGCTCGGGGCTGCCTGCCCCTATTGGGATCTCTTTTGGGTTACTGGTCGAAATGCTTGATAAGAGGGCCAGATCATTCAACACCAGATCCATTATTTGTTGAGCATGTTGGAGAAATAGTGTCCCTCTTTCCCTTTCACCTAGAGTTCTGAGAAAATTCCAGTTCTATACAGGGGCTTCCTGGGGAGCTTCCATCGTTTCGACCGATTCGAATGTTACCCTTTATTCCCTGGTCCTAAGAATTTCTTCCACTCTTTTCTCTCTTTCATCCAAGGATGCCGCTTTCTCTTCCCAACTCATGGCCTTGAACTTGGTTATTTTGGAGTCGACCATTCTTGCCACTACCTCATCCCAATCTTTATCATTTTCAGTGAATATTTCATCCTCAAACTGGTTGTGGGTATAAGGCCAACAAGATGATACTTGTGATGCATGTTTCGAGACTAGACCCTTGGGATCATGCTTGCGAACACGTCCTTCCTGGAAGCAAAATTTCAATTGACTTAATCCCTCTTGCTTGGCCTGTGCAGTGTCTTTAACCTAGTAGAAGCTGATATGAAACCCATAGGGTATGAATGCCTGCTTCTTATCCTTCACCAAAGTGGCATTGTACCCCCAATATAGTTTGGTAACATATTTCCCCTAGTACCAGTCGGTCAGGGACATATATAGGTAGAAAATGTGGTGCTCTTGTGGCACTGAAAACCCTAATGTAGGTTTCGTGCTCATCTAGGTACCAGTGACCAACTTTTGATATAACTTTTTTGGCTGCATCAGACAGCCTTGGGCACTTCTTGTTGAATAGTAAGAAATGAATAGGTGTGATAAATTGGTCACAAATGAGAGAGTAGGATATTTTATACCTGTTCTCCCAGAAGATGATAAAATAGACATGGACTGGGATCTCGGAAGTGTGCCAGCTCAGGTTCATTCCTGCGAAGACATTTCTTGCACAAATGATGTCCAATAGATAAGACATCATGTAGAAGGCAAGAGTTTCTCCTTCCTTCGGCTACTGAGCCTGTAGAATGCAGGTGCTAAGATGTTTGGAGATGATCTCACCCCAGTTGAAGCTTGTTTCGGAGATGGAAACAATATAAGACAAAGGAATCCATGCCTCCGAAAACTTGGAGAAATATTTTTCTCCATGCAACCGAAAAAGGAGAGCCATTAGATAGATATACGGTTGTCTGAGGTTGGCCGTTGGGTACCAGCCAGAGTTTCGGTTGGTGAATTTTTTGTCTTCTCTCCACTAGGACGCCATGATTTTTCTGGTGTCATGCTTCTGATAAAACATCACAACAAAATCCTTGTTCAAATGTTCATTTGGCTCCCTGAGCTTGTAATACTTTTGGACTTCTACTGGGAGGAAAACCTTGGTGATTTGACCATTATCATCATTAATTACACACTTCTGTGCATTGTTGTGATCAATGAGCCATTTCAAAAATTCAATGCAAGAAAATACTGGAGTCCTGCTCACCACCATGTGCAGGTAAGCCTTGTGTATGTTGATGAAGACCTCATCATCCAACTTGCTCATGTCAAGATCGCTATGCGGGGCATACTCAGGGAATTCTTCGTGATTTATTTCCTTGAACAGGTCTTGCCATCACAGGAATGTTGTCTTGGTCCCAATGTTCTCCTCTATGTCCCAAAAGGCTGGGGGCTGAGCAAAGGCTTCATTGGTGATCATCTTGATGATCAGCGCTAGCTTGGAAGTGAATTACAATTTCCTTGCAACGGCTAGGGAGGAGCCTTCTCCTGCTTCTGATTCTTGCAGCTTTGGGACTCTAGGATATTTCCTGGTGGTAGGTTTCTTCGGAGGCATCGTTCCTACAACCAAAGACATTCAATTAGGGCCGGCACATAGAATAATATTAGATCTTAATTTATATGTGAAATGAAATCAAAACCAGGCTGATGCATACCTGTATGGTTGCTAAACTCTGTTGCTTAATACTCACTATACCTTGGAAGCCTTCTCTGGTCCATTTGTCTTACTCCTCTAAATGTTCCAAACCTCTTTTCACATAGAATGCTCTGGCTCATAATAATTCAAGGTAATATAATGAGAGAGAACTTACCAGTCGCATCAAGCTGTTAATACAAGTAATGGGACAAAATTTAAACTACCTACCGCCAATTCTCTGTAATCAATTTTACGTAGGTTGACGGCGGAGGCGCGGAGGGAGATGCATTGTATCTACAGTTTAAAAAGGTCATTGGGTTTTGTGCACAAATTAGAGACTAATGCGAGATCTTGTAATTAATCAATCAATTAAATGCATCATATCTAGCATATCTTAGAGCTAAAATGTCCCATCGTGTCATTTTCTGAAAGGGGAAGTTAGGGATCGGCTCATAGCTATGGGATTCTTCATTGATTCACCTTACAAAATAAAAACCTCCGACGTCGATTTCTTTCCTCGAATGGTTCTGACATGACACGTGGAGGATAAAGACAGGTGACTAGACTCACGAGTGCCAACATAGGTGGTAACCTTATTTTAGTTGCACGCTTCCTATCCCAACCTAGGAATCACCGATGCTGATTAGATATCAGGGGTTAGTAACCAGGGATTAACTTAACGCATCCTTTCCCTTGGGCTAGATTATTGGAAATTCACTGATGCCGAAATTTTTTTACGGGATCGGTTGTCGACGATTCCTCCCTTTCCCCGCAAACGACTATTTCCTTTCGCGTTTCACTGATGCTGAATGAAGTCGGTCATCGACAAATTTATTGTGCAATGCTTATCACAAAATAACAACTCCCTGTTTATTGATGCCAATGAAAACCGGTGATCGACGTCCTTAGTTTTATAGGACGATTTTCTTTCACCTCTGATTCTTCCGGGTGCTGAAATTTGGACGCATCAGGTGAAACAACTTAGTGGTTGATTATTTATTCAAATGTTACTCCCTTTAAGTTGTGATGGTTTCGACATGTTCAGGGAAAATTTTAAAGAATCAAGGAGAAATTGTAGAAAACAAAGATAAGCAAAAAAAACATTGTTCCGAATTAAACAATAAGTGGTACCCAAAAAGTAGAGTTTGGCAGAGACGTTTTTAGGGTGTGTTGAGAGCTCAACAAGGACCTAGAGGAAAATTTTTACATTTTATGAAGTTGGAGATAAAGATTATATTACATGAGAATAACATCTTGAATATACAATAATCGGTTGGACTAAAGAGCTAATCTTCAAGAAACTTGGACAATGACAACAACACAGAGGTTTGACACACGCGCAGTGGGAGATCATTTAGAGAAGTTCCTTCGGTGAAATTGTTTGAACATAATCATGAACCATCAGCACAGGCAAAAGGGTTCTACAGTGGAGAAGAAGAAGATTTACTAAACCAGGAACATACAGAGTCCTCTAGGGCAGAAGAAGGGAAGACTGAAGAACCTCACCGAGAAGAGTCAAGAACTTCAGGAACTGCGTATATTGTTGAAGTAATTGTTATTAATCCTCCTGTTGTTTTAGCAACATTAAGTAACCAGAGTAACCTAAGTTATCAGAGCACTCAGAGAACTAGTACAAGTGGTTCAATGCATACTCAGTCAAGAACCCTAGGAAGATATATGGAATATGATATGAGGTTACCCACCTTTAGGGGAGATGGATCTAAAGATCCTGATGAGAATTGGTTCTTATGCAAAGTTGTATAGAGTATTAAGAATGTCACTGATGAAGTTGTTAAGAGAGCTCAATTTAGTACTACTCTGAAAGACCACACACTGAGCTGGTACATGAAATTTGTCCAAGGCGTTGTACAACCTAAACCACTAAATGCCATTAATACTGTGTTGATTGCTAATTCAAGAAACCCACGTTAGAGTCGCAGTTCATTACAGAGATGAAAGAAATCAAGGAGAGAGTAGTTGAACCTGTTTGGGAGTTTGATCGGAGGTTTAAGACCCTGACAGGTCATTTGAGTTTTTAGATTCTAGACGAACAAAATAAAGAATGATTCATTGTTTCCCTCTTACCACACATCATATTCCCTCTGATGCAATAGAAGATCGCTTCACAAGCTGAGGCATTGGAGATTCCCATGAAACTAGAATCAACCCCTATGGGAGAGTCCAACTCAGGTATGAGTCAAATTTTGAGTCAGCTAACTAGCTTATCACTATAGGTCGAAGATATGAAGAATGATAAGGGAAAAGATAAAAGAGAAGATATTTGGTGTATCAAATGAAAATTAGAGGGCCATGCCAAGGAGCATTGTCCTATATTTCATGAATACTTGGCTTCAGGAGCTCTGAGCCCTTTGAAGCAAGTTACTCTACCTTGGTGTGAGGTATGTAGAAATCAACATCACCATGGTGAATGTTATTACATGAAAAAATATGTCTAGACACCTACCAACCTTTAATGCACATTCTGTAAATATGTGGGGCATGATGAGAAAGATTGTAGGGATTATGACCTCTTGCATGAAATATCAAGAGATAGATATAGAATTCAAGGAAAAGTACAACAAGAAGGAAATACTACGCAGTTTAACTCCCAAGGAAGAGGAAAATTCAACCCTCATGGTGGATTCACAAGAAGAGGATGAGGAAGAGGAATGGGCCAAGGTCGAGGTTAGATCATTTGTTATAATTGTGCACAGCCAGGTCACTTGGCCAGGGACTGTCAGAACCCTTGCACCACTTGCAGTTACTGCAACTCATTTGAACATGTCATTGAAGATTGTCCTGCAAACCCATAAGTACAATTAATATCAGCAGAACCTCGCAGAGTGGATCCTAGAGTCATTGTTATCACCATAGGAGGCGCTGCTATAGGAGAAGACATGATAATTCAAAAAAAGACTACAGATGAATCAAGGGTCAGAAGAACTATATAGAAGACACCAGAGTTTGATTCAAGGAAAGAAAAGAAGATATTTGAAGAGGAAAGAAGAGAATTTGGAGGAGATCAGGTTTCTTCATCAAAGGCACAACCAGAAGTGAGAGAATGTGGGATGCGTCTGGCATTCGATCGGTCTGCATCACCAGGAGAAGGAAAAGGGACAAGAAAACTTGTTTGTTTCTTGTATACATTCATTGATTTGATTAAGGATGAAAGAGCCATACAATAACTACAACACTTGATCTGACAGTATGAACCAAGGAAGCTAGACCCTTTGTTGAATATAGCAGTACATCAAGTATCCAAAAAGAGAAGGAAAAATAAGGAACTACACCTTAATTCTAATATTGGAGATTATGATATAGATTATGTGGTCCTCGACTTAGGATCAGAGGTCAATGTTATGACAAAGTAGACTTGGGCACTGATGGGAAAACCTAAGTTAATTTATTCCCTTATCAGGCTTAGGCTGGCTAATCAACGAACAGTAAGCCCCTTTGGGATACTAGAGTATGTCCCTGTGGACATTGATGGGGTAAGAACATTTGTGGACTTAGAGGTGATTGAGATAGTTGATGATAGTTTTTCTTATCCTGCGTTGTTAGGTATTGATTGGGCTTTCAAAAATTCCATTTTTGTTGACTTAAAGAAATGAAGAATGACGTTTGAAGGTGATGGCCTTAGGGTCATTGTACCTCTAGATCCTGATGAAGGTTGAAGATACACAGAACCCATCAGAGAAGAAGACCACACATATGAGCTAGAGAATATATAAAAATTGACAGCGAGACAACATGATTACATTAAACCTACAATAGATGGGAATTTAAGCTGGCGAAGTGACAACGCATGCTCATCGAACTCATAAGAAGCACTCGAGAATTGGCAGAACAAAATGTATAAAGTCTCTGCGTAGAGGTGTGCTAAATTGACCAGGGAAGTTCGCTGGATTGGCATAGAAGTAATAAATCTGCCCACATTTGATGGTTTAAATCGTTCAGAAACATTCTTATTAGATTTTGAAGAAATTGTACCAGTACAATAGAGATTGTTGGCACTAGATGAGACTTTGAAAGTAACACCGGAAAGATGGTGGGGACACATAAAAAGAACATTGCAGACTGGATGCAATGTCACACTTTGATGGAAGTGCACTTTTCAGAACAAGTAGAAGGATGCAAAGTTTGATACATAGGTCAAATATATTCAAAGGACCATGTGAGAGGTTGTGAGGAGGCATGGAGTAGCATTCCTCAATAGCAGTGGGTGCATAAGTTCATCAACATTATGGACACATTGCCTATCAATTGGTATCTTCAAGCATAACTATGCCTCACCACTTCAGATTGGTACGGTATGACTCAAAACTTTGTAGCTACATTTTCATTTGAAAGCTAGTACCCTTCACTAGATTAAGATCTACAAGTTGTAAGACATAAAGTGTTTGAGGAGGCACCTAACCTCCCTATTGAGCAAGAAGAGGATGAATGGACCAAACCTTTTCAGAAATTTCAAGGATGTTACAATATCAATGTTGATGAAGATGACGATCCTAGGAATGTGAACATCACAAAAATAGAAGGAAAACGAGATGTAGAAGGATTGGGAGTCGAACTATCTTTCATTGGACAACCGATCAAAATTAGGAAAGTTAATATTGGAACAGAGAAAGAACCTAAGCTTGCTAATGATGGAGATTAATGGGATGATTCCACCATTGATAAGATCACATAACTACTGCATGAATATCAGGACTTGTTCCCAACCAAGTTCACTGATATGAATAAAGCACCCATGGGAGATATGAAGCCCTTGAAGCCAAATTCCAGGCCAGTTAAGCAGAGACCCTACAGATTGAACTAGACAGGATGTTGGAAGCAGGAATCATAGAACCTGTGGAAGAGTCAGAATGGATTATCCCTATGGTGGTACAAGATAAGAAGACACGAGAGATCAGGATCTATGTAGATCTCAGGAAGCTACATGATGCCTGTTTGCATGACCCATTCCCTACATTGTTTACAGACGAAGTGTTAGATAATGTAGGAGGTCAGGAAGTTTACTCCTTCACAGATGGATTTTCAGGTTATCACCAGATCAAGATTGCCAAGGAATATCACCACAAGACCACATTTGCAACATAATGGGGATCCTACCAGTACATAGTGATGCCTTTTGGATTGAACAATGCACCAACCATCTTTTATAGGGTGGTGGTCGAAGCATTCAAGGAGTTTTTAGATAAATATTTGGAATCATATTTTGATGATTGGACTGCTTTTAGCTTATTACAAAACCATATTTAATGTTTAATACTAATGTTGGATAAGTGTGGGAAATGTCAGATTTCCCTGAACCTAAAGAAGTGCATCTTATTTTCAACCTTTAGAGTGTTGTTAGGGCATATTGTGTGTAAGAAGGGGTTGCTGGTAGATTCATCCCCTACTTTAGTCAGGCAGTTGCACACTGCACTGGGACATATTGGATACTACAAAAAGTTCATTAAGGGCTATGCACAAATTACAACACCTATGGAGAAGTTATTAAATAAATATTGTCAGTTTCAATGGACAAAAGAATGTCAGCAGAGCTTTGACACACTGAAACATAAAATAGTTACCGTGCCTATTCTAGTTTTCCCAGATTGGAGCAAGGAATTTCATGTGCATGTCGATGCTTCATCTATTGCACTAGGATTAGTGTTAGCACAACCAGGAGCAGGAGATATTGACCATCCCTTAGCCTTTGCTAGCAGGAATCTATCTACAACTGAGATAAACTACACTACCACTGAGAGAGAAGGTTTAGCCATGGTGTACGTGCTACAGAAGTTTCGACACTACTTGTTGGGAGCACATTTTAATATGTTCACTGATCACTCTACGTTGAAATACCTAGTCAACAAGATAGTGTTGGGGGAAAGGATATGTATATGGTTACTGTTATTCCAGTAATATGATTTTGAAATAGTGGTCAAGCTAGGGAGAATGAGCAAGGGACCTGACCACTTGTATAGGGTGGAGCATGGAGAGGAACCTACTAGTTTGGAGGATACACTACCAGATGCATAGTTTATAGCCATAAGAAGGGTTGATGATCACTTCGCTAAGATAGTCGAGTTCCTATAAACAAGAATGGCACCTCGCGAATATACAATCATTCAGAAAAAACAACTGGTAGTTCACGCTGCGTATTTTTCACTTATAGTTGGACAAATATACAAGATGGGACCTGATGAGATCTTGAGGAGATGTGTTATGGAGGAATAAAGACCATTGATTCTAGCAGAAGCACATGAAGGCATCGCAGGAGGACACTATGCAGTGAAAGAAACAGCGTAGAAGTTTATTAGAGTTGGCCTCTGGTGGCCTACTTTACATAAAGATGCTAAGGAATACTATAAATCCTGTGATGTATGCCAAAGAATTGGGAAACCTTCCAGAAGAGATGAGATGCCTTTAGAACCACAACTGACCTTACAAGCATTTGAGAAATGGGCCATTGATTTCATGGGACCTATTAACCCACCAGGAAAGCACACAGGAGCTAGATACATCCTCACTGTAATAGAGTATTTCACCAGATGGGCAGAAGCAAGAGTAGTGAAGGACTTTAGTGAAACTACAGCTACGCGATTTATATTTGATGATATCATAACTAGGTTTGGATTCCCGAAGACCCTGATGAGTGATCAAGGTACACACTTTATTAATAAGACTATCGAATCTTTGACTCAGGAATTTGAAGTCCACCATCAGAAGAGTACTCCCTACCATCCACAAGCAAATGGGGCAGTTGAAGATTTCAACAAGATCTTGGAGACAATGCTGATGAATATTTGCAGCGTGAACAAGGATGATTGGGATTCGAGAGTACTAACAGTGCTATGGGCCTATAGAACTATTTGCAAGAAGTTGACAATGCAGACTCCTTTTAAGTTGGTTTATGGTCTAGAAGAAGTTGTCCCTATGGAATATTTGGTTCCTAGTCTTATAATTGCATCATTCACAGATATGGATGACATTGGCGTTGTTTAAGAGAGGTTTGTGTAGTTGGTAGAACTAGAAGAAGACCGATTTATTGTAGGATTTCATCAGCAGGTATAGAAGGAACGAGAAAATTCCTACCATGACAAACATATCAAGAATAAATCCTTTAAGCAAGGAGATTTGGAATTGGTATATGACAACAAGTTTATGAAGCATCTAGAGAAGTTCAGAACACATTGGCTTGGGCCATTTGAGGTCGCATATGTTACAGAAGGAGGAGCTACACAATTGAAGACACTGAATGGAGAGTGGAAGGAAGTTTTAGTGAATATGAGTCAGTTGAGATTGTACTACGACAACCAGTTGCATCAAAACTCTCAGTAAAAGTAGAAGGAGATGGGTCTAGGTACCACGTGTAGTTGGAACTGGGTACTAGACACAGAAAATACAGTTTTCATAGGGAAGAAAGGACAGAGCAGAAAGAATAGGCTGCCCCGCACAGTATGAAATCGAACTGAAACAAAAGGGTCAGACCTGAAGTGCCTTGGGATGAGTCACATGTGACTTTTGGGGGCTTATTGGCCCTTGGTTATGGAAGATTGCAAAGAGTAAGGAAAGAAGCGCGAAGTACGAAATCCACGGAAAGCACATTGACTGAGATTAATTCGAAGTGGTTAAAGAAGCAGAAAAGAAGGAGCGAAGTAAGAGAAAGAGAGTTGTTTAATGAGAAGACTAAGGAGCACAAATCAACAAGGAAGAGGGATCGTGGAAAATGTAGCAAGCGCAAAAAGCCACCAATAGATGCTTTGGAGCACCTTGCGGGAAAGATGGACAAATAGGTTGGTGAAGCCCTGAAAATGCGGGTCAAATTGACCTAGGGTTTTAGATACCTAGGGTTTTGGAATTTTAGGGTTTTCACACCTAGGTTTCAGCCTAAGGTTGTTTGAGAGTCATTGTAATGTATAAATAAGGGTCAAGAGGACATGTGTTGGGTTAGAGAATGTAATGAGAAATTATTTTTTTTGAGAGAGAGAAGTATTATGTCGAGAGAGAGTCTGTGTTTTAGGATCTTCAACTGGGTGTGAAGATCATTACTGCAACTGGGTGCGAGGGGAGGGGAGAGAAAGAGAGAGAGAAGGAGAGATATCTGCAAGCTAAGAGCACAAATAGAATTGTATGTTCTCCTATAATATCAAAAACATAGTTCTATGGACGTATCCTTAGGGAGGGGGTGAACCACATAAATCTTGTTGTGATGTGTGATTGAAGCTATGTTCTTCTGCTTTCTGTGACTGTTATTACATCATTGTGTTAGATATGATATATAACTGTGAGAAGTAGGGTAGAGATGGTAAATGATAACTAGATTGTTTTGTATTATTTTATTGAATCCACTTTGCATTTCCTCTGGTTGTAAACACCTATGTCCTACAAATCCCTATTTCTAATTTGGGTGAGATTTCATCTGCTTCCCAGGTGTTGTCGAAAGGGCCAGTAGTTAGGGATTGTTGGTGCGCTGTTAGAGCTTAACCCTGGGTCTGTCCCTACCCCAACAACAAGTGTTGAACTTTGTTGAGAACAATAAACCAAGCCTAGAGGACCATCCTATATTAAAAGAGTATAAATATGTGTTTCTAGAAGAGGTACCAGGTCTACCTCCAAGAAGAGATATTGACTTTTCAGTATAACTTGTACTAGGAGCGATGCCAATGTCTAGAGCACCCTATATAATGAGTACAAAAGAGCTAGTTGATCTAAAAATATAGCTAAAGGAGATGTTGGACAAAGGTTACATTCGGCCTAGTGTGTCTCCTTGTGGAGCACCAACTTTGTTTGTGAAAAATAAGGATGGTACACTCAGGTTTTGCATAGACTATAGACAACTCAATAAGATGACCATTAAGAATAAGTATCCCTTGCCAAGGATTGATGACTTGTTTTACCAATTAATGGGTGACACAATTTTCTCCAAGATTGAATTGAGGTATGGATACCATCAAGTCCGAATTAAGGATGAAGGCATCCACAAAAAAACCTTTAGGACAAGATATGGGAACTATGAATTTGTGGTGGTGCCATTTGGGCTTACCAATGCACCAACCACTTTTATATGCTTAATGAATAATGTACTCAGTAAGTTCTTGGACAGATTTGTGTTGCTTTTCATTGATGATATCCTAATATACTCTAATAATAGGGAAGAGAATGAAGAACATCTCAAGTTAGTGCTTTAAGTGCTAAGAGAACATCATCTTTTGCTAAGTTTAGTAAGGGTGGCTTTTTCCAAAACCAGGTCCATTACTTAGGCCATCTTATTTATGAAGGAGTGGAATTTGATCCTGACAAGATCAAATCCATTATGGATTGGTCTACCCAAAAATATATATCTAATATAAGATCATTTATGGTCCTAGAAGGATACTATAGAAGGTTCATAAAGGGATTTTCCAAGATTGGTTTCCCAATCACCTCCCTTCAGAAAAAGGAAGTTAAATTCATTTGGACATCAAAATGTGAAGAGAGATTCCAACAATTGAAATACCTTCTAACCAATGCACTTGTGATGAAGATTAAAAACCCAAACAAGGAATTCCTTGTGTGTATGGATGCCTACAAGGAAGGGCTTAGAGGAGTACTTATGAAAGGAGGACATGTGATTTGCTACGAATCCAAAAAAATGAATGAGAATGAAATCAATTATGTGACCCACAATTTGGAATTGGCTTCCATAGTACATTCTTTAAAAACATGGAGGCATTACCTCATAGGTAGAATATTTGTGCTTATGAAAGACCATAGTAGGTTGAGATATTTGTTTGATCAACCAAAACTCAATGCTATACAAGATAGGCGTATGGATCTCCTCAATGACTTTGATTTTGAAATCAAACACATTAAAGGAAAATAAAATAGGGTGGATGATTCCCTTAGTAGAAGTATGAAAGTGATTCACTTGGAAGTTTTAAGCACCTGTGAAACAGAGGTCAAGGAGAGGGTCAAAAGTGCACAAGAAATAGATTCATTTTTCAAGACTGTGAAATCATACCTAGAGCAATATCCCACAGGGTTGAAGTATGAGGGCTATTAAATGTTGAATGATGTCCTTATAACTTACAAAGGTAGGTTGTATATTCCAAATTGTGATGATTTGAAGAGGTTCATAATGGATGAGCTACATAAAATACCATATATTGGTCATCCTGGTTATCAAAAAATGATCACAGACACTAGGAAGTTGTTTTATTAGCTCGGACTGAAAAAAGACATAGCTGATTACTTAGCTAAATGTATATAATGTCAACATGTTAAGGTAGAACACCAGCATCTAGTAGGGTTGTTGCAGCCCTTACCAATCCCATAATGGAAATGAGAAACCATCTCCATGGATTTCATCACAGGGTTACCAAAATAAACCAAGCAGAATGATACCATTATGGTAGTTGTGGACAAACTAAGCCAGGATACTCACTTTATTCCCATCAAATCAAATTTCAAGAAAATATATATTGCTAGTATTTTCATGAAAGAAATATTTAGACTGCATGGCATGCCTAAGTAAATCATATCTGACAGAGATACAAAATTTACTTCAATTTTTTGGAAATCTCTATTTGTTGGTTTTGAAACTAAATTGCTCTTTAGTAAAGCCTATCATCCTCAAAATGATGGGAATATAGAGAGGGTAAACCAAGTGTTAGAGGACATTCTAAGGATGCATGTAATTCATTAGTCCAAGAAGTGGGAAGACTACCTACCAGTGGTAGAGTTTTCTTATACCAATGGCTATCAAGAGTCATTGAAGATGATCCCTTCTGAGGCCCTCTATGGTAGACAATGCAGTATTCCAATCAGATGGAATAACCCAATAGACAAAATTACACTCTGGACAGATATGCTAAAGGAAATGAAACAACAAGTAGTTCAAATAAAAAAAAATCTAAAAATATCTCAGGATAGAAAGAAAAGCTATGCAGACAGAAAAAGGACTCCTAGAGAGTTCAAAGAGGGGGATCATGTGTATCTTCGAATTAGGCCTAGATAATTTTCCTTGAGAATGGGAGCCTGTGCCAAGATGGCACCTTGGTATTTTGGACCCTTTAAAATTTTGGACAGAGTGGGACCTATAACATATAGACTAGCACTTCCTCCCACAGTGAAGGTACATAATGTTTACCATGTTTCGTTGCTGAAGAAATATGTACATGATTCTAATCATATAATTGATTGGTCTATGATTCAGATGGAACTAGAGGAAGAATTCATGTCAGATCCACAATGCATAATAGACAGACAAAAAATCCCACTCAGGAACAGAACCATTGCACAGGTCAAGGTGCAGTGGAAACACTTTGGTCTAGATGACGCTACATGGGAATGGAGGATGCCATGAAACATGCATACCCATTTTTGTTTATTGTTGTACATACAAAGCACATCGACAGGTAGAACATCGAGGAAAATGTTCCTTTAAGGGGAGGGGATTGTAATACCCTTGTTTCCCCTAGCTTGTAAATATAACTATAACATGCTAAAATACTATGGGAAGACAAAATATGTGGATGTTGGAATTGATGAACCTTTTTGTTATAAAAGGTAATGTATGTATTTTTGTTACTAAAAACAATGGAAAGTGTTGCGTAACTGCTAAAGGGGTTTTCCAAGGTAGATCATGATGCATGAGATATATGGTGAGGGGAACTCACAATGGTTGATATGACCCCCACCAGACCAATACTTTACTGGATTTTAATTATTTAGACCCAGAACAGTCCTTTGAACCAGAAAAATAAATTACCAGTCAGGTTGGTAGTTGGGAATTCCTCCTCAAGAGTCAATGAGGAGATGGGAAGAGTACCCATTTGAAAAATTCCTGACCTGACCATGAAATACGGATTTGGACCCACAAATTCTTGCTGAGGAAGGCAAGAAAAAGAATGGAAATTTGTGGGTAGAGGAAAAGGATGCAATGGAAATGGGTCTGGTGACCATTTTATGAGGAGGGAGAGCATGTGCATCTCTCTGGTTCTAAAGATAACAAAAAAAAATGAATTTTTTCTGGGTACAGAAATTGATGGGCATCATTTTCGGTCTAAGCTAATAAACAGGGTTGTAGAGAAGATGAGTGACTGAGGAAGAAATCATTACAGACCACCTTTCTTGGTGGAGAGAAGATCGATCTTCCAAGTTCTTGTAGGAGGAGGAGAGTGGCCTCCATCCCTGGATGTTGTTGAAAATAAGGAAGAGTCTCTCTCAGAGCATCATGATATAGCTAGAGGGTGGCCAGCGGTAAATCCGTCCAGGAGTGGTTGTGTAACGCACCCACTATGGGAACTCAGATTTTTCGCCTTTTTCTTTCTCCTTCATTATCAAGGGACAGATTTCCTGAATTCCTACGAGGTTCTAGAGTAGGCTAGGTCTTCCAATCGAGACCTTCACCAAACCAATTCACTGGTTCTTTCATTGAAAATCCACCATGTACAGTTCATGCACCAAGTGTAGGATTCACTTCCATGTGTCCATCGGTTGTCACCCCAGGCTAAGCCAGGAGGCGCCTTTTGCATTTCGGGACTTCGGAAAACGGGAGTTCGAAATGCAAGGGAGTCGAGTTCTTCGACTCTTCAAACCCCGAAACCCGAAATCCTATTCACACCAAGCCACTCCAGGATTTCACCTACCGGGACTTTGCGTACCGGGATTTCACGATGTATGAAGATGAGGGTTCATACCATTTGGTTTCTCGGCTGCCGCAACACCGAAACCCATATATCTACTAAGCTCATTTCAGGGTTTCGCAAGTCGAGATTTTGTGATACGCAAAGACAAGAGGTCTCGCACTTGAGTTTCCAAGAGCTGAAACTCCGAAATGATGATATATATATATATATATATAT
>ML806066.1:293030-303073 GCA_009831015.1 Picea engelmannii
AGAAATAATGTTCCATTTGTGTGACCCAACCAGTGGGGTCTGAGCCATCAAATTTGGTTACATCCACCTGCGGAAGGCGTATGTCCCTTTGAAAGTGATGTGGTTGAAAGGAATGGGAAGAAGTTTCACCTTCAGTCTTTTTAGGTGCATCATCTAAAGATTCATCTAGAGGGATTTTGAGTTTGGTGCAGAGTGATACAAAGACATATTCAAGTTCATTTTTGACTTCCGCCATTGCGGACTGCACGGCTACATGGACAGATGCATTTATGGAGGCATTTATGGAGGCATCACGGGAGGCAAGAGTAGCACTGAGTTGTTGCACTTCTTGTTGGGTCTTAAGGAAACCAGATTCCAAGGTGTTGATGCAAGAATCTAGTTCTTGGCTACGGGTATGGGCCATGATGATGGGTTAATTGGAAAGGGAGCGGGCGGGGTTAGAATTTTTTGCAAAAAAATGATATGGATGAATGTGACAAGGGGAAAGAGATGAGTCTAATGGAATAGGTCTCAAATAATGGTGAACAATTTACAGCTGCGGGGTTATACTTTGGTCTGAAGAATGCTGCAGTGCTGAAATCCCCAAATTCTGAACCAGAGAGTATTTACTTAGCAACGCCAACACCGATGCGCGTCAATAGATCTCGCTGGTTTAATTTGTTTATGTTGTTGTTTATGTTCCCCAAGGGTTAGGTATTCAAGGGTTCTACAGACAAGGGTTTGCCCTGTGCTATAGCTCTCTAATATATGTGCGGGGTCTAACAGTAGTACTCGGCCCAATATCTCAGGGCACTAACTAAGGAGGATAGACCGTACCCTTATCCATACTACCTGAGTACCCAAGTACTAGAGAGTATCTTCCCGAGTGCTGTTCTCGGTGAAACTATAGCAGTCTGGCGGCCGATAGGTTTATCTAAAGAGGGCTTCAAGAAATCTAGTTCGATCTGTACACAGGTGTTGTCTGATGCGCTACCACTCGAAGGGGTACCAACAGGGGTTACAAGGGTGGCCAACATATGTGCGCTTAAGAACCACTTGTATTTCCTGCATGTATGAATCCATCAACCGCGGGTTTATGCGTGTAATGATAGATCTTTGTGGCTTAAAGACGTCAGAATATGTCTCTACCCTGGAAAAAAAATACCCACAATTTCTGCCAAGGAAAGTGCTCTGATACCACTTGCAAGATACCAGATATATAAAATATTCAGAACATAAATGAAATGCTAGAAATGACAGAATAACAGTAAAATATCCAACATAATCTTCACAATACACAAAAATGATATACGAAATAGCAACAGAAACAACACTTTGATTCAGATAGCAATGTTCACAGGCCTCTTCGAGGGGGCAACCTCCAGTCGAGCAACGCTCTGTTACAATAGGGTTTTCATACCCTCGACCGTTATTTATACTAAATGTGTCTATTAAGAGAAGCATCTAGAGGAAGATCCTTCTAGAAGCGAAAGCTTCTATTAGGTCTTATTACATCCGCCTTATTCTATTTTATTGAAAGGTCTTATTAATATTGACCTTTATTACATCTGAATACATTGATCTACCTATGTGCGGGTTAGGACCTTAACAGAGATGAGGTCCAAATGTGGCCTTTCATTGACATGTGGAAGATGGAAGGACTAAGAAAAAGAATGATTACATGAGCAAACTATAGGTTTATAATCTATTATAGTTCAAGGAATAGGTTGAATGAAGGGAAATAGAAATAGGTACACCAGAGAGAATGGTAGAGAAGGATGTGGAAAATGAGAATCAATTGTAGGAGCAAGTAGAAGAGGTTGATGCAACATTGACTAAGCAAGTGTAGGAGAGTTTTTTCATGCTAGAAAAACTAAAGAAACAAGATATCAACACTAGAAAGCATGAAGAAAAAATCCACAATGAAGCATTGAAGGTAGGGGAAAGGAAGAACTTGCAAGATAGTAAGTCATCGAGAAAAAGGCTTGTACATAATTAAAATATTTGATCATTGAGCATGTCATTGTTGAATCTTGAGTAAATATAGATAAATTAGAGTGGTTACGATTAAAATTATAAAATCCAACAAGAGATCAAACAATTGAAAGAGTAGTATGAGAAGGTATATGTTAAAACAATCACAATGGATTATTCCAAATGGAAATATGAAAGAGACTCAACACATATCAGTTAGGTGAGATTCTATATAATATGAAAAGAAATTCCTAAGGAATATAGCAAGGGAAGTTGCAAGGAAATATCATTCCTAGTTCATAATGATAAAAAAATATGAAACAATAAGAATATGTCAAGATGGAGATGTTGAAGAAGGAAGAAAAAATAGACTTATTAGCAATAGAGTATGCCTAGAAAATATAGGAAGAAAGAAAAATTTGAAGCCTTGTTTTTTTATGAATTCACTAGATTTCGAGATGCATCCATAAGACAAATTCTAGACTTGGGACCCATTTTCAAGGAATGATATGCAAAGCCCAACTTCTGTATGAGTTGGAAGGTGTGTTCTTGGAGTTATTGTGGACCCTTTTTGACTAAGTATTGACACAAAATAGAGTTCAACAGAACATGAATCTGTAGGAGTCATGAGACCATGAAAGCATGAGTATGTGGTTATAAATAAGTTTGAGTATGTGGAGGATGAGGACTCATCTTTTCCATCCTCTACACCCAGTTCCCTTGATCCTTTTTGCATGTATTTAAAGGTAGACTCTTTTGTATGTGTGGGTTATAGCTAGCAAATTCCCTAGTATATTCCATAATCATTTGTAACCACTCTAGTATCATATATATATATATATGCCCTATGCCCTGTAGTTGTTGGAGATCTATGCCCTGTCATGAGTTTTGTGCATGATCGATGTTGCATTGATCATTTTTCTTATACAATGGAGACTTGTTCTACTAATGTGTTTGTATTCATGATGATCTATATGTTGTTATAATTGATGTGTGTGATATTAATTGAGTTATCTTAAGTGAATGTGATTAAAGGATAAGACATGGAATGCACACCACCATTAAATATTTAGTACTTTTCACCTTAATAATATGGAAACTATCACATGTGTCTCAAGTGATACCTCTTTCCTTTTGGAAGGTTGAATACAATGTTGCACTAGATTACATTGAGCATGTATTGGACACCTTTCTCAGACCCTGTATCTATCATAGGGACAACAAGCTTCGTATGTATTCTCTACAATTCCATCATTCTCACTTATTTCCAAGAAAAAACTATGACGACTTTGCCAAAACTTTTTTATTTTGTCACATTATAGGAAAGATAACTTGTACAATATGACATGTGTCCAATTTTGTAGCTCTGAGTCTTAAATCTGTATTTGATATGACTTGATCCATCTTCTTTCCAATTTCATAGATGGAACTCAATTTTTACCTTTAAGTTTCCAAATATGATAGTTTCACTAAAAATACATGTTTGAGACTATTTTCATAACTATATCTAAACTCTAACTTGCAAATCCCATAATTTTGAAACTATAGTGAACTAAATTCTAAAATTAAGACTAGAGATAATATGCTTTGTAATATTTTCAACCACACAAATCCTACATAGTTCCAATACCACAACAATAATTTGTATAAAAAATGGTATGATGGCTCGGTTTTAAGGAGCTAAACCAAAGATCAACTGCTCTAATACCAAATTCTTAAAATAACGTTATAAACCAAAGTACACACAATGTAAACCAAATGTGGGAAAGGAGAAAATATCCCAAAGATATAATATACATGAGTTACACAATAAATCCTTATAGATTTAATATCCCTAGGCCAAATCCAGTTGCAAATGTACCTAAGATGGTGAGTTGTTTGATATCATTTGGTATGCACCTTTCGTGGTATAATGCGCGCATGTACTGCGTAGTAAAATGAGGAAATGTGGACATTCCAGGATACCGTGCACAACAACTAAAGTGCACACGATTTTGAGGCCAAAGAGCCTTTGTGTATATGAGGTGCTTTATAGGCTGGTGAGCCAGTTATTATAAGCTAGGATGCTTATGTTTTGAATTAGGCTGAAGAGCCTAGATGTTAAAGGCCAGTGCACCTATTTTTGTATATGTCTCATCATTAATATAAAATACATCGTTGTGTGTAGACTGACCACGATAAAAGAGTATGGGGGACTAAACTCCACTAGTTAGGGAAAGGGGGGGATAAACGTTAAGGAAAAGGGCTCAGCTAGGGAGCTTAAGCCAAAAAGGAATATTATATTAATATTTCTTAAATCATAAAGTATGGATAATTATTTTATCCTAAGTTCCAAAGTTGGGAACAAGTGGACCAAAATAGCTCCCAACATGACAAGTGTCAAGTTGGGGACATGCATACATATTGTTTGGACTTCATTTCCCATCATTCTTTCCATCATTCCTTCCATGAGGCAGTCATCCATTCAACCATACCATGATCTTTCACTCATGCAGTGAGCTACCTTCGATACTTTCATGTCATTGTACCTGAACCTGTATCCATAGCCATATATATTTATGTAGTTGGTTTTCTTGGGAGTTGGATTGAAGAAGTGGGTTGTTAGGCTTGTGGGATATTGAAGAGGCAAGTTGTCAGGCCCATGAGAAATTTCTCTTTGGGTGAGAGAATTGTCAGGAATTGATTTTCGAAAGGTGTTAAACTGTAGCTACATGGCTCTCAGACTTATTGTCCGACCTATTGTTGAAGCCCAGAAAGGAAGTGGGGAAGCCAAAGGATTGTTGAGCAGAGAAGGGGCACACTTCCTGGGGTGGGATAGGAATGTGGGGAATTGTTATAACCCTAAATTTCACCACACATGCTTACCTGGCATTAGACCAACTCATATTCTTTCTTTGCCAAAAAAACTGTTCAAAAACTCTTTGAAAATACTCTTGTATAAAGGTCCACGCATCCTAACCCAGTACTGCACACGTGTACATGCTGGCTGACCCAAAACAACCCACGTGGAATGACAAAAGCATGAAAAAAGGAAAGTTGTCAATGGAACAAAAGGCTACGGATGAGTTAACTGAAACTCCCATCCATGCATGGCCGAGGGTTCGTCCAAATACCTAGATCCTTCTAGCCTATAAAAGAAGGGGTAGGGGTACCATTTGGAAAAGGAAAAATATAGCAAAGAAACTCTGCCCATTTACGTATTCCCATTGTCCCAACCCTTTATCCTTTCCTTGTGCCAAAGGAGATTCAAAGCAAATCAATTGAAGGATAGAAGAAGAGGAGCCCAGGATCAGGTTCAAGGAGCAGTGGCCGATCTCAACTTTTGTAAGTTGACTCATTTTAAGTAATAAAGAGAATGATTTTCCCATCCCAATTCATGAACTGTTTATAGTTTGATCAGTATATGTTTGGATTTATAACCCGTTAGTATATAAGTAGTATGCATGCATAGTTTTTGTTTGTGTTGGATGTAGGTCAACTTTGGAAGGAGGATTGTGAACAAGTAATCAAGCACAATGGAGGATCGACATCAAATGTTGAGAACGAGGTAGGTTGATCTTTCCATGTAATTACTAAGAAAAGGGGATTTAAATCTAGGGATGAAGGTAGAAAGTAATTTCTATTCGGTCATATCTTCCTGCAAAGTCTAAACTCTATTTTCTAGTCCGTAGGGTGATTTTCCCCAACAACAGAATTGGCGACCATATTGGGGAGACTCTCTAGGGTTCCTAGAATTTTATTGAGTATTTGGGTAGTTTAAAGACTAGTTTTTCTTGCCTGTCTTTTCTTTTCGTTTCTGTAAGGTCTCAGCTAGTAGGGAGTCTGGTTTTTCATACCATCTTTGCTTGACTGTGTTTTTCGAGACCCACAGAGGTACACGTGGCCTGCACAAGGTCTGAACGCGTGTACCCACACCCTATGCTCTTACAGCCCGCATGTGAACGCTAGCTATAGAGGTAGCAATATCGTGTAGAGTTCAGAGGACTTCAGAGGCAGTCATCCTCTTCCCTGTCATAATCACACATTCTTAGGGGGTTTTATTGAATTCTATTTGAGTCTTGTTTGCTAGCAGTCCTATCTCAGATTGTTTTTTCTTTATCATTTTTTCCTTACATTATTTTTTTTTCTATTAGAAAGAGTATCCAAGCCTTCAAGGGATACTGGTTATCAATATCAGTGGTCTCTTCCTGGTTTGGTCTGTTTGTTTTCATTTTTTTTGAGAGTTTAGATATACACGCGGCCTGTACAAGGTCAGCCCGCGTGTACACGCCCTCTGTCTCTGTTCAGCACACATTCGCACGGGTGTTGTTTGAGTAACAATCGCGTGCTTGTACAGGTTACTTTTTGTTAAGGGTAAGGCAGTCATCCTCTCCCTTGATAAGAAGTATTCCTCTCAGGGGTTTGAATCTCTGTTTGAACAGTCAATAGCTTAGGATTAATTTTACTCTTAGCTTACTTTTTCTCATAAAAATAAAAGAATTTTAAAGTTTTTTAGACAAGTGTGAGAGTCATTGTTTTTAGAATTGCTAGTGTGTGATTTTCGACCTGATTCTTTGCGATCTGTGATTTAGGCCAGAATTGATTTTCTTGGTTTTTTGCTTGTCGGTATTTTCCCTTTCTTGCTTTACTAGCATTTAAATAAATAAAAAATCTCTTTTCTTTTTTTATTTGGTTGAAGAGTGTGTTTTTGCATCATTAGGCACGGAAAAGTCTTTTATTTCATAAGTTTTTTCAGTTCAATTAGATCATAAGTAGCTCGTAGTCGAGTGAAATTCTTTTGAGTTTGATGTCCAAAATCTTAGAAAAATTAAAAAATATTTCTTTTGAAAAGTTGTTGAAATTTGCATTCAGTAAAAGTTTTGTTTCCATCTTTTTCATTCATTTTCTCTTTCATCTTTTACACGTCATCAGTTTCACCCTCGTACCCCTTGACGTACGACAAATCCATAAAAGTAACGCTAAATTTAAAATCTACTAGAATTTTATGTTTATAGGGTTCACAAACTAGTTCAGGACTAGGGCCTTGGATTAGGTTGGAGAGGAAACTCTTCAAGGCCATTTTAAATCAAACATTAGAGTCTGAGATAGGGAGTGTCTAAGTCCAGTGTCTTGAAAGTTATCTGGGACCCCCCTCTAACATAGGGCATAAACACGAGGTCGCGTGCAAAAAGGTAGCGGAGATAACCCCTCCAAAGTTGGACCAATCGTAGTGGAGAACACATATAGAGGGATTGTTTTGGGATTCCGTCGTTTACATTTGCCACGGGGCTTCGTGGGTCTCGAATCTGTTCAAGGTCCTCAGTTGTCTTCTGGAAAATTTTCTCTCGATACCCTTGACAGGTTTTGGGCTTGATACCCTGCTCATTGTGGTCTACCCGACTTTCGACTGTACCCGCCTGGTGACTGTTCGTGTGCTGGAAACCTAGTTGCCAATCTTTTTAGGGACATACACAGGTGATTGAAGGGGTATACCATGGTACCTAGTACATACATTGGGCCATTCTTTGCAGAGTATACTTGGAGGGTGATTCCATGTTTGAGTTGCACTTGCACCGGTAAGTTGCTCTAGTGTTGGTTGTTGTAACTATTCTTCCAATTAATTTAGTGTTTTCTTGTCTTATCTTCTAGGGACTTTTGTATTGTGTGTTACTTTTGAGCATTTAGACTACCTTAGAGTGTCTTGGATATTCTCACACGGTGGAGGATCCTGAGCTCCACCGGTCACGAAGGCTTCTTGGCCTACAGCCGGTTACACTGGAGCCACCCCTGCCACCATTAAGGTGAAAGCTAGACCAACAAGGGTCTTTTGAAGTGACCGGGTTACAAAACTTTGTGCCCGAACAACCCCCGGAGGAATCGACCATCTTGGACCTTGAAGCAACCGCTCTTGGCCTGGTTGAAACCCCAACCACTGATTTCTTGGCACCTTTCATTGTACCAATTCAATTTTATGAGCGCCAGACAGTGTCGCACACAACAATGGAAACAAATGTTGTTACTCCTTCTGGGAATTCTTCAAATCCCACCACGGTTTTCACCACAGGAGAGATGTCATATCCTAACTTACCATTGTCAGTCTGAGCCACCATGGTATTAACTGCAACTACTTCATACAGTGGTCCGAACCCATCTTTGGTGGCGGCCACAACCCCTTTCACACCTAGTGTGATAGGCCCTCTGTTCTCATATGGTATGCCTAGTTCGGGTACAAGTCCTGTACTTTCCTACTCCACTTTACAGACTATGGGTCTGGGGGTAGGGAGCTCTAGTTCTCCTCTACAAGGTCACATGGGGGGCACTCCTATCCCTTTTAACGCTTTTCCTTACGGAGGAGGTCATATCCCTCCTTCTTCCCCTTCACTAGGTGGCTCGCTTCAACAATCCACTGAGCAACCTACACAAAATAGTTTATTTGGAGTAGGGAGTCTATTAAGGTCCTAACCCACACATAGGTAGATCAATGTATTTGGATGTAATAAAGGTCAATATTAATAATTTTTTTCAATAAAATAGAATAAGGCAGATGTAAGAAGACCTAATAGAAGCTTCCTCTTCTAGAAGGATCTTCCTCTAGATGCTTCTCTTAATAGACATATTTAGTATAAATAAGGGCTGAGGGTATGAAAACCCTAGCTTGGAGATTATTGTAACAGAGCGCTGCTCGATTGGAGGTTTCCCCCTCGAAGAGGCCTGTGAACATTGCTTTCTGAATCAAAGTGTTATTTCTATTGTTGTTCTTATATCATTTATGTGTTATTGTGGAGATTATGCTGGATATTTTACTGTTATTCTGCCATTTCTAGCATTTTATTTCTGTTCTGCATATTTTATATATCTGGTATCTTGCAAGTGGTATCAGAGCACTTTCCTTGGCATAAATTATGGGTATTTTTTCCAGGGTAGAGACGTATTTTGGCGTCTTTAAGCCACAGAGATATGTCGTTACACACATAAACCCGCGGTTGAGGGATTCATACACATATGAAATACAAGTGGTTCTTAAGCGCACATCTGTTGGCCACCCTTGTAACCCATGTTGGTAACCCTTCGAGTGGTAGCGTATCAGACAACACTTGTGTACGGATTGGCCTAGATTTCCTGAAGCCCTCTTTAGATAAACCTATCAATCGTCGAACTGCTATAGTGTCACTGAGAACAACACTCGGGAAGATACTCTCTAGTACCTGAGTAGTCGGGTAGTACGGCTAAGGGTATGGTCTATCCTCCTTAGTACCCTGAGATATTGGGCCGAGTACTATTGTTGGACCCCGCACATATATCAGAGAGCTATAGCACAGGTCAAACCCTTGTTTGTAGAACCCTTGAATACCTAACTCTTGGGGAACATAAACATAAACATAAACAAATTAAACCGACGAGATCTATTGTTGCGCATCTATGTTCGGGTTGCCAAGTAAATACACATTTATTTCTAGTTAATAATTTGGGGATTTCAGCACTGTATCATTCTTCAGACCAAAGTATAACACCGCAGCTGTAAAATAAAAAAAATAAAAAAAAATAAACAAGTCTGGAATTTTTTTCACCATTATTTGAGACCTATTCCATTAGATTCATCTCTTCTCCCTTATCACATTCATCCATATCATTTTTCTGCAAAAATTTCTGACCCTGCCTGCTCCCTTTTCAATTCACCCATCCTCATGGCCCATACCCGTAGCCAAGAACTGGAGTCTCGCTTCAACACCTTGCAATCTAGTTTCCTCGAGACCCAACAAGAAGTGCAACAAATCAGTGCTACTATTGCCTCCCGTGATACATCCATCAATACCACCATAAATGCATCTGTAAATGTAGTCATGCAGTCCGCAATGGCGGAAGTCAAACACAAACTGACTACCCAACTTGAATTTGTCTTTGCATCACTCTACACCAAACTCAAGATCCCTACCGATGACTCTTTTCCTGATGCACATACAAAGACTAAAGGTGAAACTTCTTCCCATTCCTTTCAGCCCCATCACTTTCAACGGGACATACGCCTTCCGCAGGTGGATGTAACCAAATTTGATGGCTCAGACCCCACTGGTTGGGTCACCCAAATGGAACATTATTTCTCTCTCTACAAC